>JACEVL010000666.1:1983136-2230636 GCA_020284085.1 Aporrectodea caliginosa
AATAATGGTACTTTCTAATCATGACAGCACATTATTATAGCAAACTTTGATATTGCCCTCCTTCCAAAATTCGGAAGTGCACACAACCATAGAACATCAATGGCACAGAGCTATTGTGAGTGAAGGACTTGCTTAAAGTCCATACACAGTAACTGGTTCGGGTGAGGCTCGAATCTGTACTCTCCATGTTACAGGCCGAGCGCTTTAACAATCAGCCACCATAAATTTGTAGTCAGTTATTAGTTTTTAGATTTTAATACATTAGTTCTTACCTTTTCCTGTTGTCAGTGAGGCATGTGGCAGTGAGTGACTGACCACCCGCTCTCAAATATGGAGACTAAGAAAACTGAAGTTACTGACACTTTATATTCATGGCACCTCGACACTTTAACAACAAGCTGCATTGGTTTCCCAGTTGCTTTTAGTACACTTGTCGTTAAAGTGTTAATGAACTACTCATCTGTTCTTTGGGTGAATAACCGAGGGAGGATGGTTTCCTATGTGGTTCATTGAAGATAACTGATATTCTTTGTGAAAATTTTTTCCAGGGAAAGACCGTGCAAGACTAGAGGAAGCCGAAGACAGATTGGTCGCCGCACCTCCTCCACCCCCTCCTCCTCCTCCTCCTCCTCCATGCCCACCTCCTTTTTTGGGGTAAGTGCTGAGAGATGCATGAAGATGTTTTTGAATAATGGTACTTGTTTTTGGGTTAAGGTATTTGCCATAGCTGTGGTATTTGGTTAGGGTATTTTCGATATTGATGGTATTGCATGATCTAGCTGTGACTTTTGATTCAAGTTGACTTAGAAATTTTAAATTACCAGCATTATGTGATCCTTTTAGTTTTACCTGAGGCACCTTCAAGCTATTTGTCGGTCCTTAACTCAGTTGCTGCCCTTCCCATGCTCCTGTTCATTTGCTTGTCTTTTCACGCCTAGACTATTGCACTTCAATACTTGGTTCTCTTCCTCATCACCTTTATGACTCATTATAATTCGGTGTGCAGCCACTTGCCTTGTTCTTGGCTTCCTACAAGATCTCCAGTTACAGATCTAATGTCTTCAAAGTCACACTTTTCCAGCTTTGGGCCACTTGAAATTTGTTGTCCGTGTATACAAGACACTTCATGGTCTAGCACTGAGCTACACTGCGGACTTACAAATTCGTCCGACATTTAATCCAACCAGGAAAACTTCAGATCTACCTCCTCTGGCCAACCATTTATTTCAATCTACCAAAAAAGACATGTCATTTCTGTGCCTTCATGTATGCTGGTCCTCATCTTTGGAATTCACTACCACCACCTTTGGGTACCATTTGTAGTGGTTTCACTCTATTGTCATATAGCTTGCCTGTTATTAAGTATTGATTTAGTGTATCATTAGAATAAGCCAGTTTAATTAGATGACATTTTTGGGTAAGATATGGCACCTTAGAGATAAAAGGTAGATATTTAAAAGGGGTATACTATTCGTTAAAATGCCACTGATGTTGTTGATGATGATGGTCTCCCAAAACGCCACAATGATTGAAATCAAAGGATGTAATCAAAATTTAAAGAAGATGTTAATTAAGAAATGGAGAAGCTGGAGAGGTAAGGAGACCAAAAGAGAAGTAAATGTTGAGGTCGACGATGTTTTCAGTCTGTGGATTTATTCATTGAGCATTGATTCAACTCAGCAATTGATTTAAAGAAGGCTATCTGTGGAACAATAGAACTATATAATATGGTAACAGAAGAGAATCTTCAGAATTCTTATCAGTTTAGATTATGATAAATCATCGAGTTAAGATGTTGCATTACAGTACATAGTACCACTTGTTTTAAGTGAAACAGAGCATTATCCGGCAGCATTAACGAGTCCAGTCAATCCACACTGTAACTAGGATTGATTGTGTTATATTATCGGACTGTGATGTACTATTATATATTTTCAAAATTGTATCGAATAACTGATGTCTGTCTTGACATGTCTACACCTAGTGTAACTTGAGATTATCTTTGACAGCCTAGGAAGAGGGGGATACAAAATTACACTATGCCTCTCATTTTGCAAAAGATTGAAGACCTCTTTTTCCAGCTGCCTGCACTTTTGAGCTGAATTCGTGAATGACTAAGTAAGTAAGTAAGTAGATATATTCTTTGATGAGAAGCACTAGTAAACGCACAAAACTGTACATGACAAGCTCAGTACATTCAAACAAAGAAAAAATTTATATATGCAAACCAAGAATTGAATGACAGAAGGTATTGTATACAAGGAGAACATATGGGAGGAAGAGTTAGGGTTAGTCATATGGGAGGAAATGAGGAACTCATATAGCCAGATCTAGGGAAACCTTGTTTACTTGTGATATAAGCATCTAACAAATAATAATATTACTAATAATAATTGGGTTGAGGGTGTTTTCATATTGCTGGTATCTGTATAAGGGTGTTTTCAAAATAGATTGTATTTGGGTCAGGATTTCAATACGTCTGATATTTTTCTAAAGATATGTTTAAGATACATTTTTATCTGTTTAGGCCTAAGCTGCTGATTGTCAAAGCGTCACCGTCAGCGTCTTCAACACCGCCGACACCTGGTGTAAAATGTTAGAATTAATTATTTGCTTTAAAAAAATTCTTATGGATTTCAGGAAACTTTTTCTGCCATCAACAATAATTATTAGTTGTAGTTAGTAATAAAATGAATTGAATAGTTTAAGAGCATTACATTGTATTGATTTAAAAAAATATATTGTTTAGGGCTCTGAAGCACTGTCTGCCTTCAGAAATTACACAAATTACGTTGCAGTGATAATCTTTTTCTGTCATAAAATTAGTTGTTTTAGTCGAGAAATTTTAATAATTATTTAAAACTTTCAGTCATTAAAAATCAGTTGTAATTACTAAAAATTAGTAATAATTAATATATTTATTGGTATGTCATTAGTTACTTCTGACAAGGATGAAATAGTAGCTTGCAGTTTGGCATTGCCTTTATAGACAGATATTTATTTCCAGATATAAGTTAAGCTTTTATGTAGCTCCTCTTTGCTGAATAGATGTTGCTGGCTAGAAATAATTTTTGCTGTGCATTAAACGTTTTATATACATAACAGACATAAATAAATGTTTAAACATTTTATATAAATAAATACTTGAATGAAACCGAATTGAGATGTTACACTGGTAAAATAGATTTATGTCTGTGGGCCTACTGTTTTACTAACTTGTTATTAACTATTATTTTAGCAGTTTGTCCTTATGTTTTTGTTCCGTATTACTTTGCAGCAAAGGAGGTGAAGCTTGCCGATGCAATGAGTGAAATGATGGCAAGAATTAAGTCGGGTAACGCTCTTTCAAAGAACGCACAACAAGCGCCAAAAGTAATCCATAAATTTTTAAATACAAATTCTGCAAGAAACCAATCTCATCCTTCATAAGCTATTCCTTTTTGTTCTATTTTAATCCTATTTAACCAATTAATTCATCAAAACTGACATGCTGGAGAAACATGGAGCCACAGTGCCACATAGACCAAGTTGTTCAGAAGTTTTCAGTATAATCTAATGTTTTCTATTCTCTTTTCTATTCGCTTCCACTTTATTCCATTCTACTCTTTACGAATTTAATGTGATCTGTTATTATCCAACCTATTCTATTTTGTTTTAATCTCATGCAATCTATGTTTTCGATTTAATTCCAACCATGGTAATAATTTATGCATATATTTATATGTATGTGCACACAAACCCACATGCATGCTAGTACAGTGGAATACAAATGTACTACTTTGATTGATTGTTGTATGAACAGGTGCTTCAAAAGCCAGGACCTCCAAAAGCAATGGCTGAACTGGAGAGTATTCTGGTTAGTTGGTCTGATCTTCTTGTTTATAAATTGGTTGTGTTGCAATGAGTTTCTAGTTTATATTTATCGTTAGTTTCTTGAACTTTTTGCTTTATTGCACCATATAAATTACATGGTTGACAATGATGATAATGATGGCAGCAACAATAACAACAACAAAATAATAATAGTAATTGAATAGTAATGATAATAATAAATAAAATGACAATCAAATGGTAATAATAATATAGTAATTGATTGATAATATTTAAAATATTTAACTAAAAATAATAATAACAATTGTCGTAATATAGTGTGACAGAATGCTGGTTCAATCCGGCAGTCACACTATGGGTGAATTCAGCTCCTATTGGTCTGTCGGGAGACCACATAAAACAGTTTTACAACCTTTAATTGAATAATGCAAAGTAAATGACTCATTTCGTATTGTTCACTATACCATCCAGTTCCAAATCAACCAGAGTTCGAATCCGCTAGCAACTGAATTTCGATGCGCTCATGTCAACTCTGTCTGACCACTCTGCCTGACTCTGTCTGACTGACTCTCTGACTCCATTCGCGTGACACTTTTATATGGCTGCTCAATCAAAAGATTTGACTCTATGAACCAAAATTAGACCCTGTGCGTAAAGATTTGATCCTACGTGCGAATATTTTACTCTATGAACCAAAATTTGACCAACCAAAAAAATGTGCTAGCAAGGAGGCATAAACTCTACGATAGTAATTGAATGATAACAGTATTTCAAATATTTAACTAAAAATAATAACAATAACTGTTGTCCAATCTTATATAATCTTATATCTCACAAGTATAATGTCACAAGTATAATCACTAAGTTCTGTTTAACTTCCAGAAAAGCCTGTCCGTTAAACGGTCTGATGACGGCGTTGACGCAGTTATCGACACTCGCAAGAAGTCGAAGTCCCAAACGGGTCCCCCACCAGCTGTGATGCCAAAAACGCTGAAACCTCCAAGCCTCCGAAAACAAATAGAAGCACCTGTTGCTCCAATATCTGAACTAGAGAGGAAACTGTCAAGGGTGAATCAGAAAATAGAGCAGAAGTCGGGAAGTGAATCTGATCCTCCAAGCATAGACGGCAGGTAAGAAGATCAGCAGTTCTTTGAGCCAGCAGTCCAGCACTGAGAACCAGACATTGGTATCAAGTGTTAGGCCCAGTGTCTGCATTGTCTTAGCTTTGGCATGTATGGATACTCTTGATCTAACCAGGGGAGGCAGCCATGGGTATGACCTATTAGCAACTTCAGTTTTTCAAGCTTTCTTCCTATTCTGTCATCTTTTTCATTTTCTTATGAGGTTGGGCGGCTAGTACTAATCTTTCCTCCGATATCATATTGATAGTACAGTGAGGGTAATTGTATTGTTGACGAGTTTTATAGGGAACAAAAGTGGGACAGGAGTATTCAAATAAGGTTTTGCGATTGAGCAATTTTTAACCAGTGACCTTTCGGTTGTGAGCTGAATACGCCAACCGTTCTCCTGAATGTCTGACATTTGTCTTAACAAACATTCTAACCGCTACAGTATGGTCCATCTGATGGCAAATAGGCAGCCATAAAACTCTGATTTAATGTACACTGTCGACTAGAAAGTCATGATGCACTTATTGTTGCTTCATAATTATCATTAGTAATTATATTTCAATTATTCTGTAATGTTACTGTTAGCATTTTACAATCAATCAATCAATTTCGTTTATTCACAACACCAAGCTGACAGGTCGCAACTTGTTACAGGTAACAGCTAGGAGTGTGAAAAATTGTCTAAGCTCTGACAGTTAGTTATTAAATGGGTTGAGATAGCAAATATTATCTCTGAATATTTAGCTATTTCAAGTAATTCTTTTGTTTTTATTTTGTTTTTAGCAGACTCGTCCCAAAGCGTGACAGTACTCCACCTACTACCAACTTCTAACCATTTGCAGGATATGTTCAGACTCGTTTGCATAACTTTTTACTAATTCTCACCGAAGCTGCAATGCTGAAATTGCAGTTATGTGTATGTTTCTGATGGTCACTTTGAGGTGAACTCAGTGGCTTAGAAACATCTTGCTCAATTGATTCTACAAATTAGGACCTCTAACTTACATACATACATACAGAAAACTAATGATGAAGCCTGCCGGTCTCAGCCACTTCTCTCCGTCCACTATGCTCACTTGAACGGCAAGATCTCTCATCCCGCGAGCGAGGATTGCAATGGCCAAAACTCGAGCTTTTGCCTTCATTGGCCCTGCACTATGGATCCAGCTCCCTCCATTGACATGTTCATTCTTAATAAGTGGTGGTCCAAGTGCCTCCTTTCATTGTCACAAGACCACTTTCTTTTCTTTTTGGCCTTTCACACTGGGATCGCCTCTGATACGTGAGCAGTGTGAGAGGCGCTTTACAAATATATAGATATAATACAATAAACACATACATACACATATACACAAATACACACACTTACAATGTGTACACACATTCACACACATTCATTTACATAATGTATGAATTGATCTGTGCAAGTGAACCACGTTCCCGGTTTCTTGCTATGCCACTGCAGTGAACTGTGATGAAAACCATATTTAGTGTTCTACACGGAAGCGAAAGGGCCATGTTCAAAACTCGATGCTCGGCCTTCTCATGCTACCACAAAAATTTTTATACCATCTTTGCAAATTATTATGGTATTGGAATTTGTTATGAAGTGAAGATTGCTATGGCCGTTCCTTTATTATTATTGTAATTAAATTTGCAGTGCGTGCACGGTTACACCGAAATGTGAATCTGAGGCGCAGATAGTCAGCCAGCAGGAGAAGATGTAGTTAGATATCCAAGTGCTCGAAAGCCAAGAAGAAATATTGAGGTCTGAGCCGCTTTTTGAAGGAAGGAAGGAAGTGAATTTGAACTAGGAAGATGGAGTGGCAGTCACCAGCCAAAGAGGGTGCTTGCCTGAGTTGCCTCCCTTGTGAGAGAAACTTTGGCTCTGCCAGTGAATACATTTGAATTGATTGTGCAAATGCTTTCAACAGTTTTAGCGTTGAGCAGGTATTGATGCATTCCAGTGAATTGTTTAGAGAACTTGCCTCCTGTTTATCTGTGTTGTTACTTGTGATTGGTTGCTTACTAGACATGTGTATGCATTTAAAAAGAATGTGAATCTTAAAAATAAAAGTGACCATTATTATGCTCAAACATTGTTTACGGGTTCCAGTTGGTGCATGGAAAAGTGCATACTCGCTCATTTTGAGAGGTGTTCAAATGACATTCTTTATTGTATTGAGATACATATGTGCATATACATACATACATGCATAAATACATAGTACATACATGCATACACACACTCATGCGCACACACATGTAGGTCCTACAGCAACCTAAGCCAGGGCAAACACCCTGGCAAAAAAGCCTTTGCCCTGATCGTTGCCATGCCTCAAGTCTAGGGTGGAGCTTATTTTGGAACTTTTGAAATTTGATGTTCTTACCCTCTCAGTTTGTTCCTATATATGAAATAAAAAATCAGGCAAAATATGAGCACAATTGAACAATATTTAGGGGTAGCTCAATAACAGTAAAGTTTCTCATACTCCAAAGCTGCGGCTGCCCTTCTATGGACTGATGCCATAGCTTGATTATCGTGATAAATTAGGAACGTAGTTTTATCTACTAGTAGTCTAGTAAATTTACACTTTCTCTAATAATTATATTCACAATTTCACAGCATACAATCATCCATTCACTCAGAATTTCAGATTCCATTATTTAGCTGGCAATGCAAAATTTCAATGAATTCAGAGATGTATAAACATAAAAGCTAAGTTTCAGGGTAACATTCCTCTTGTTGTTCACTGGGGTGGCAAACTAATCCCTGATCTAACTGGAAAAGAGAAGGTTGATCGCCAGCCAGTATTGGTTTCAGGGAAAGGGGTTTCTCAGCTACTAACAGTTAACTGACAACTGACAACTTTTTATTTCCAGAAGCACAATGCATATAACAATTAACAACAATTATAACTTGACTATTACATATCAGTGCATTGGCTAGGGAACAGGGAAGACCCAAAAGGGGCACAAGCCCCGCTTAATTAGGGTCACCCCTTTTAACAATAATCATTTATGGCTGGTTAGTCAGTTGAAAGAAAGGTTCAACTCAATAATGTTCTTAACTAAATAATAACATTACAATTTACTAAGAAGATCAATATGTAAGAAAGAAAGGTTCAACTCAATAATGTTCTTAACTAAATAATAACATTGCAATTTACAAATAAGATCAATATCTAAACAATTCGATGAAACAGTGTTAAATGAAGTATGGTTAATCCTTCAAGTAACTATTCCACAGCTTCTTAAATTGGGTGTATGTGGGTGCATTCCGAGCTTCCATCCGGAACAGGTGAGGCTCAGGCTGCTGCTGTCTTTGGAGCTATTGAAGACTGGGGCATTGCAGGCAGCATCCGAGCTATGTGTTTTGACACTACCAGCTCAAACACTGGTCGGGTTGCTGGTGCCTGTGTCCTTCTAGAGCAGAAGCTTGAGAAGAAGCTCTTGTCACTGGCTTGCAGGCATCACATAATGAAACTGATAATCGGTGCAGTGTTCAAAGTGTGCATGGGAGCCACATCTTCTCCGGAGGTCTCACTCTTCAAACGCTTCCAGGAATACTGGGGATTTATAGACACAGACAAGTATGAACCAAGGGTTGCAGCCGATGATGTGGCAAGTCTAGTGGAAGACGTAAAGCAAGGCACCATCGATTTATACGCCCACAAGCATCTTGAACAGAGTCAGCCTAGAGACGACTATAAAGAATTCTTGGAACTTGTGATTATCTTTCTCGGTGCTGCTCCTGCCAGAGGAG
Source organism: Aporrectodea caliginosa (assembly GCA_020284085.1). Classification (NCBI taxonomy): domain Eukaryota; kingdom Metazoa; phylum Annelida; class Clitellata; order Crassiclitellata; family Lumbricidae; genus Aporrectodea; species Aporrectodea caliginosa. The sequence continues at coordinate 1,991,864 of JACEVL010000666.1, forward strand.
TGCGATTCATGTCACCCGGGGCAATGCACCATGCCCGTTGGATGTCCAAAGTGATATACAGTCTCAAAATCTGGATGTTCAGGGCACAATTCAAACTGACTCCTGCAGAACAGAGAGGACTACATGATGTTTGTGTGTTCGCAGTACGTGTCTACTTGAAAGCTTGGATCTCTGCGCCTCAAGCATCAGGTGCGCCGTACAGTGACCTGCTACTGCTGAAGACACTAATTGATTACTCATCGATCCATTCAGACATATCAAAGTCCACATCAGTCAAGTTTTCCAATCACTTGTGGTACTTGTCACAAGAACTGGTTAGTTTAGCTTCTTTTGACCGTCGGGTCAGTTCGTCAACCAAGAGACTGATGGTGAGTGCCATGCAGAGCGAAGAAAACCAAGATCAGGATCATTCCAAGGAATCCAAGCGAATTAATGTTGATCTTTATTCATTCAAGAACAAGAACTTAGAAGATTTCGTCACAGCGAAGTCAATGAAACTGATCCAAATGATGGAACTTCCAAATGGATTTCTCGCGGTTGATCCGGACTTGTGGGAGGACAGAGACGACTACAAGCAAGCTGCAGAAACAGTCGAGTCTCTGAAAGTTGTCAACGACCACGCTGAACGTGGAGTGGCACTTATTCAGGAGTACAGTGGATTAATAACCCTTGATGAAACGCAGCTTCAATTCCTGCTGCAAGTTGTCGAGGACCATCGCAGAATGTTCCCTGATAGCAGGAAACAGACTCTGTCCGGTCTGCCATTAACACAATAAATTCAGATTTTTTATGAACATTGTAAGACTGATTGTAAGACTGATTCTGTCAGAAAATGAATAAAGAATTCACTAGTATTAACTATTAAATGTGTTTAGTGATCACTGATCACTGATCAAAAATAAATACTGTGTTGTTTAAATAAATTCAGATATATTCGCAATTCATTGAGTTTTCGTAATTTCCATAATCTTTGAGGCACTTGAGCTACCCCTAAACATAAGCATTTATTGCTCAAAATTTTTATACAGTGCTTCTATATTATAAGGAACAGATTTGGGGGTAAGACTTTCAAAAATGAAATGTTTAATTTTTTCTATTTATTAAGCTCCACCCTACTCAAGTCTGCCTGAATATTTGCCCTGCCGAGATTTTATTTGGGGCATAAATCGCCCCCCCCTCCGCACTGGTTACTTGTATGACTGCCCTGGCTACAAAAAATGTATGGCGCCACCTCTGGACCCTACATAAACATACGTGCACAACTGCACATTCATACATGTGTAACAGTGCACTTACATAGCCTACATATGTACAATGTACATTGTACATACAGATGCATGCATGCCTTGAAACACATGATCATGTCTCTCGATCGGCAACCGGCCGGATAGTTTTTTGCCTCGGCCCGAGTCATCCAGTTCTTCTTGCCCCACCGATGGAGGGTTTAAATATCTTTTCTCGTCCTTTGGGGGTGGTAGTCGAAAGGTTGGGGGTTCAAATAACCACCAGGGCAGAAAATTTGGTTCGAGATGATTTCTGTTCCACCAGCACTCCCTAGCCAACTCGGCTATAATGAGTACACTGACCGTACACTTTCGGTTGGAAGATGAGACGTTAGGGTAGGATTGGCCACCCGCACTCTTATGCCAATGCTAAGAAAATGAAGTTCTTAGCACTTCATACCCATGGCTGCCTCAGGGCTAGCTCAAGGTACTGCTCTTTTCTTCTTCTCGTCTTTTGGGCATAGGGTGACGGATTCGCACTTGCCCCTCTTCAAAGCCTTTTCAGGCGGCGGCGAAAGTCATTAGCTCTGGTGTCTGTGCTCGTCAACGTCGTCGTCAGATTTTCACCAGCAGCTGTCGCCTGCATCATTAACGGAGCTCGGCGGCGGTTGCCCGTTGGCCAGGTCCACCGAGTGCACGACAAATTGAATTGTGTCACCAGTAGACAGTGTGCGCTCGTGGGTATTCTACGCCGGGGTTTCATCAGCTGCCGCCCGCATCGTTAATCAGAGTTCGACAGTTACCCGTTAGCTTGGGTAACCGAGTGCACGATGAACTGAATTGTTTCCTCCATCGGGATCGTTCGCCGTTGTAATAATTATAATTGTAATTGTAATTACGACAATTTCTAGAGCATCGTCAGTAGCAATTAAGCTACTTCTATATTATAGGATGCTTTACATACATACATAATATCAACTGTCGCACAAATGCTAAGAGCTTGATAGCAAGTACAGTTTTAACTCTTTTTTAAAAACATAAGAGCTTTTGATTTCCACACACATTTCGTGTATCTGTCCTCCAGAATAAAGTTGCTTGATGGAGCTGCGATGAGGGGAGGAAGCGTGTTCGTCTAGGCTGCGACACTGTACAATAGTTATCTTACAGAACCTTGCAGGGGCGTAGCCAGAAAAAACTTCGGAGGGATTCTAAGTTTGGGGGTTCCATTGGAAATTGTAGTTTTCTACATTTTTAGTTTTTAATAACAGCAATGCATTTATTTGGGGTTTGAACCGTAAAACCGCCCCCTATATAAATGCGCCTATGGAACCTTGATCGTAGTCTTGCCATTATTAACTAGTCGCTTATCGGTACCCAACGTAGCAAAGTCTTGAAGGCTTCTTTGATAAGAAGGATCTCCACACACCTTTCGTGGTGACCTATCTGTCCTCCAGAATAAAGTACTGTTGTCCCTTCCAACTAACTCCCACTGCCATGCATCTCATCTCACTTATCACAAGAATCTGCAGCCTATTAAGTTAGCTTCTCCCTCGATCAGCATCTGCGCTCATCCTCCAGTGTTATACAAGGTCCTCACATTCAACGTGTAGACCTTAGTTAAACACTTGGCTGCAGGCCCGTTCCTAGGCATACGCTGAATACGCAACCGCGTAGGGCCCCGGCGCTTCCGCCGAAAGTTAGGGGCCCCCAAAATCCCATTTATGAAAAATAATAATAATGGCACCACACGCCGCATAAGTCTAAATTAAGTGCAAAGTAACAAATGAATAAATTATTCAAGTTAAATATATTGCTTGTGAGGTCAGTTGGGAAATAAAGTCGGCATTTGAACTTACAGAAAGGTCAGCAAGCTAGGCGAAATTGGAAACCTTGCTCTCCCTTGCTGAGTGAAATCTACAAACAGATGTAAATTTGGGTGTTGAAAGAAAGATTTGGGTCCATGGTAAGTCCAAGTCGGAGGATGTTTAACTTTGATGTGTGTGACACGAGCAATATATCATTCTACAGATAGCCGTGGGACATTAAGATAAGAGACGGCCGGGTCACCTAATTATTAATACAGCTGTAAAATATATACACTGTGTCCACGATAAAGTAGATCACTAGACTTTGTTAAATATCTTGGTCAATTGTACTATTATAGGTATTAAATTTGGTGCACATGAACTTCAGTCTATTCTATCTATAGCCTGCAAATTTGATTACAATTGATGCAACGGTTACGAGGATATACCCTTATGAAATTGGGTGGTTCAGGAACCAAGTTACCAACACGTAAAACGCATAGAATTACGTCATTTTTCTGGCTACCGCAGGGATAGGCTGTTGTTTATAAGCGTCATTTTCGGAAACAATTACACTACGAGACCTGTTTTACGTAACAGTAGTTGGTTGCAAAGAAAAGGTTTTCAGTGCAGAGGACAAGATTTTAATCAAGGAGTTGAGAGAGACGAAGGGGTATGGCGTAGGAGACTCATTACAGAATTTCCAATGAAAAATTGGTCCCTAGCTGGTGTCAGCAAGTTGTTAAAAAAGATTGCCACAACCGGATCAGTTGCAAGGAAACCACGAGACGCAAACAAAACCACGGACGCAAACAAATATCAATGCTGTCGGAGAACTGGTGCTGAGTCAGGATGATCAGCCGCGCACGCATCTGTCGATGCGTTTTACGTGTTGGTAACTTGGTTCCTGAACCACCCAATTTCACAAGGGTGTATCCTCGTAACCGTTGCATCAATTGTAATAAAATTTGCAGAGTTCAGATAGAATAGACTGAAGTTCATGTGCACCAAATTTAGTACCTATAGTACTACAATTGACCAAGATATTTAACAAAGTCTAGTGATCTACTTTATCGTGGACACAGTGTATATAGGCCATATATATATATATATATATATACGTAGGCTAAATGCATAATATTCAGGTACCCCGTCAGAACGGCCCAGGACAAATCGGCCCCGACAAAACGGCCCCGACAAATGGGCCCCGACAAAACGGCCCCGACAAAACGGCCCTCGTCAAAATGGCCTCGACAAAACAGCCCCGTCATTTCGGCCCCGTCATAACGACCCCCGTCATATCGACCCCCGTCATATCGGCCCCCGTCATATCGGCCCCGTCAAATCGGCCCCCGTCAAATCGGCCCCAGTCATATCGGCCCCAGTCACATAGGCCACTCACAAAATATCTCATGTCCCACGTACTTTTAAGTTGGATTGATGAAAAGAATTCTTTGCGTAAATAGAACTCGGATTGGTAAAACCGTAGTTTACGTTGCCAAATTATTTTACGTGGTCAGTTTAAAATGGAAGTTGGATTGCGGAAAATAATTTTGGCGTTAAAATGGAAGTTGGATTTATGAAAAATAATTCGTTGCGTAAATAGAAGTTGGATTTATGATAGTTGTCATTGAAAGCATTTAAATAATTAAATACGCCAACCAGTTAGCATTGTCCAGCTGAACCGTCGCTTGAGGCCTCATTTCAATATAGTTTGTCAGCGTAAGCTTAAAAGTAGCCTACCTGTAACATTGAATATTTTGTATGGGGCCGATATGACTGGGGCCGATATGACTGAGGCCGATATGACGGGGCCGATTTGACGGGGGCCGATATGACGGGGGCCGATATGACTGAGGCCGATTTGACGGGAGCCGATTTGACGGGGCTGTTTTGTCGAGGCCATTTTGACGGGGGCCGTTTTGTCGGGGCCGTTTTGTCGGGGCCCATTTGTCGGGGCCGTTTTGTCGGGGCCGATTTGTCCTGGGCCGTTCTGACGGGTCACCTAATATTCACTATTCAGTGTCCGGGGTTCAGAGTTGAAAGAGAGACTAGATCAGTTCATCTCGATACCCCATTAGAGTTTACAGAGGATTAAAAATAAATTTTAATGAAATAAATAAAATTGATAAATAAAACTTTCTTTTTACAAGTCACCAGCTGGAAGGTGCGACGGTGAGTACAATTAAACAGTGCAAGTGCAAATTCACACTACTTTAACTGTCGAGACAGCGTTTCGCATTTAATTCAGTTGGGGCGGAGAGATGGTCAATGATAACAAGCTGGCACGAAGATCAGCAAGACGCGAGTTCGATACCTGCTAGCCCCATAAGGTTGACTCAGCCTTCAACTTCATAGGGGCGACTGTAAAATGAGCAGTAGGACAAATGGGTGCAGGCGCCACTCAAAAATCAGCAGCGCTCTCGACTTGCATCAGTGCCTGCATCAGGGAACAACAAAGTCTTAAGACGTCTACGGAACTGGAAAGGAGAGAGGGCTAGTAACTCAAGGCGAAGAGACTGAGGAAGAGAGTTCCAAGCTGATGGGCCAACACGGGCAAAGCACCTAGAGTGGGCCGTAGCAGAGCGCATGCGAGGGACAACCATAAGGCCACGGGTCGAAGATCGCAAAGCGGCTCTCGCTGGTAAGGAGGAGACAAAGGTGCAAAAAGACCTCAGGTAGGATGGGACACCCAACAAGGCCGTTACGCATAAGGGAACGGATTTTGAAGTTTACCCGCTGTTGGATAGGGAGCCAGTGAAGGGTATCCCGAATATAGCCTGAGATATGGGCAAACTTTGGAATGGCACCTATAAGCCGAGCAGCTGCATTAAGAATAGACTGAAGTTTGTGAGTATTAGAGTCCAATGCTCAGTAAAGCTATTTAAACTAGATCAGGCCAGGTCAGTCTACTTTCTTAGGCACAACCTTTATTCCGTCACTGTTCGTACTCTGTCAGTGCCAGTCCCAAGCCTGGATAAAGGAGGAGGGCGACGCTAATGATCGTCGTTATCACACACTGACACACAGTGTCGTTAAACTGAAACTACATGTACTACTAGGCTACTAATGCAATGGGGCCCCAAAAATAAAGCCTGCGTAGGGCCCCAGATATCCTAGGGACGGGCCTGCTTGGCTGAAAGGAACTGTGGCCTCCGAAGTCCGAACCCCAACATCCAAAGACTGGATAACGTCACGACCCTTTGTATACAGAAGCTTGGTTATCCACGATCCGTCGGAATTAGGCCTAAGATTGTCTAACCTTCTGCTCCCTCATTTCCTTTCAACGTAGGCCTATAGGCGTAACTGTTACGTTGTTTCTATTGCTAGATCCGAACCCGCTGTATGCTTTGCTTGATTTCAGACAAGTTATGTTCCAAGTTCAACTGTTCAAGACCACGAGATCTCACACTACATACTCCTGATCCTCTACCTTCCAATTCTCGACCGAAACGGCATCCACCTTAACATCTTCTCTGCCCCTCTGATCCTCTGGAAACCGGACTCGGACCTCCTTAATTCGGACTACTCATTTGGACAACCCCTATGACTAGACGCAGCGCTCGTGAATAAGCTGGTGCCCTGCGCTTTCGAGTGACGCTTTAGAACAGAGGTGGGCAAACTACGGCCCGCGGGCCAGATCCGGCCCGCCAACACTTTTTATCCGGCCCGCCAACACTTTTTATCCGGCCCGCCAACACATTTTAGCCGGTCCACACAATTTTTCAGAAAAGTAAAAAGTCCTAAAATTCAGAACACAAGAAGAATTCCTCGTGCTGCTTTCTTACTTGCTATTCCGGTTTGTATTATTCGCATCCACTTAGGCCTACGTCTGGAGTTCTGGGGCAACTAGATCGATCGATGTTCTGCGCTCCGCTCATTGTTCGAATTCACAAATTCGCCTCTGTCTCTGCCTACATGCGCGATGTGTTGCACTGGCTGTCTGTGACCCAACGGATCTCATAACGAGTTGCTGCTTTGGTTTCACGCTGCATCCTTGGCTGTGCTCCATCTTGCCTGATCGACCTCTGCCGCCCTGCAGTGTCCGACGTTGTTGCGCGTCGGGCGCTTCGCTTCGCGACGACGGGGCAAGTGGGCAACTTCTAATTCCACGGGCTCGCTTGAGTGCTAGGCAGCACCGAGCTTTCTCGTCCATCTGGTATGACCTACCATCGGAGCTGCGTTTGCTACCTCTGACCAATCAAACTGGGTTTCATAAATCACTCAAGGCTTTTTTCTTTAGCCGTGGCTGGGCTGGGAACGCCCTGAGTATATAGGTTTGTTGAAGGGGTGCTATATAAGTGTGTCCAGACTGAATGAATGCAACCAGTGCACTCTGGATTAAGGGAAAATTGTTATGTATGTTCACAGCTGCATACATCTCATAAGCTACAGCCAAAGTATAATTAAATTTAATTCAGTAAACTTTTTTCATTTGAATAGTTATTAAAAGTTTAAAATTTGTTACCTGGCCCTCCGAATTTTTTTGGAATTTAATGTGGCCCAATGTGCCAAAAGTTTGCCCACCCCTGCTTTAGAAGTTTGAAGATTACGATTACGATTAGGCCTACGCCAGCAGATATATGAGGTTAACGCAAGCTGGCGAGGAGAATAATACGTCGAAGTTCGGACGGGTTACTCAAGTGGCTTAGGTATCGATACGGTAGAATCCGTGCATGGTTATCATAGCACATAGCCCAGACAAGTGACTGAAGTGCGGAGTCGGTCTCCTTGCGCGTATGTCTGAACGAAATTGAAGAGCTGTGTGATATATAGAGAGAACTGTCACTTTCAGAGTACCGTAGAGACCCTTATAATATATACCGTAACCTTCAGAAGTAGAATTTATGACTGTGCAGGTTAAGAACTGCCAGCAGAGAGTCTGAAGCAGAATTGATTAACTATGTTGGTCGAGAACTGCCAACACAAAGCCCTGGTAAGAGAACTTACGTCATACGTTGTGCTCCACGATATAATTATAGGCCTACGTGTGAGGCCAGAAGTCCTACACACGGTAATGGAGCGAGATACAATGTACGTGTGTTAGTGGGTAGATGTATTGCACAATGTGCATGTTCCTATGGTGGAAAAACTCGGGAGACTTATCTTGCGACTTTATTGACCCAGGAACTCAAAGAACGACTGGTGTTTAGTGTTGGATAGTTACTTTTCAAAAGTAGTTGCAGTAACGCACGCACGCGCGCGCGAGCGCACACACACACACACACACACACAAACACCTACGCAGACACACATACACACACACATAGGTTGATTTAAAAGTAGAGCAAAGTAAATAAATTTTTTGCGTTACCGTTGCCTCATACCAGTAACCGGTTACCGTTGTGCGTTACTTTTGGTAGAAAGTAACTATATAGTTATCCCAAAAGTAACCGCAGAATAATAACTAGTTATAGCTAGTAACGCGTTACACGTGACGCAGTAACACATAATACTACTGGTGTAGAGTTACGATTTGTAAAATATTGGTCGAGGAGTTCGTAGTAAAACAAGGGAAGACTGTTGTCTTCACATGAACCAACTCTGAGGATAAACCATCCTCAGCACGTTGCCCTCATGAAGGCCATGGTAGAATCGGATAGCGGGAACAGAGCTTTATTCTTGGAGATCCATTCTATCCTCCACCTTCCAGTCTTACTCATCCCAGACGGAATCCGCCTTGGCTGCTGCTGCTGCTCTTCTGCCTCCTTCTCTCCCTGGTCTTCTACCAACCGGACTTGGACCTTCATTAGGTATCTCTAGACAACCCATCTGACAAGACGCAACGCTCGTGAGTTAGTTGGTGCCCTGCACTTTGCTCTGAAGTAGCGCTTTATAAACTTCGAGATTATAATACAATTCCGATGTGTAGCGTTGCCTCTCTTAATTAAGGACCTGGCCAATCTTAAATCTTAATTCCTTAGGGGGACTGTCACTGTGGGCAGAAATAGTAGGCCTACGGAACTTGTCTTGGATTCCATTTTATCCCGGAAGTAGAAAACCTTTTCTGAACACATTTCCAATCTTACGCGTGCTTCCTGCTTTCATCTGAGGCGGCTAAGAGCAATCCGACGCTCTGTCTCCTCCTCTCTTTACCTCTTTGTCCAAGCCTTGATCAATTGCTCCCAAATTGACTATTGCAACTCTCTCCTGGTTGGCCTTCACAAATTTCGTCTCTCCTCTCTCCAGTCTATTCAAATGCAGAGGTCAGACTAATAACCCGACTTCCTCGTTCGTCCCACATCTCCTCTTTCATGTTTGATCAGCTTCACTGGCTCTCCTTATTCAGCTTAAGGTTCTTACTTTAATTTACCGGTCTTACTCTGGCCTATCGCCCAAGTTTCTTCGTGACCTTATCCACCTGCCGACTTCAGCCTCCTTTCTTCGTCCACTACGCTCTCTAACTCGAGCTTTTGCATTCATTGTTCCTGGAACCAGCTCTCTCCATCAACACGTTCTTCGCTGTTGACTGGTACTCCATTACAAGTGCCTCTTTCCGCTGTCTCAAACCACTTTCATTTCCCAGGGTCTTTCGCACTGGGAGAGCCACTGATTGGTATGCACTGCGAGAGGCGCTTTATAAATATTATAGATACAATGCAAGGATCCTGAGTGGCCGAGTGGGTTGGTGCCCGCTCGTCGCGCCGGCGCCCCGGGTTCGCTTCCCGGTCGGGTCGGATTATCAGAGATTAATTTCTCGGATCTTTACTGCGGGTGGCTCGGTCGCATTATAAACGTGGAGTACAATACAACACACAATACAACACATCACAATACAACTGGGGCGCGGTGGTGTAGGGGTATGTTCGGTGCCTTGCAGCTGGAGGGTTGTGGGTTCGGATCCACCTCAAAGTCGCCGCGTAGGGACCCTGGGCAAGTCCTTCACTCGCAATTGCTCATGCGCTTCGGCGTGAAACTCCGACTCAGCGTTCGCGCAGTAGTCGGGAGCGCCTCTGAATGGGAAATCTGGTTGGGGCGCTATAACAAGTGTTCAAATACAATACAATACAAAATGCAATACAATACAATGGAACCAAAATGTGCTCTTTGCCGACCCATATAAAAATTCCTATATGGGTCCAATATGGGAATATGGGTCCCATGTGGGCTGCAGGAGGGTATGCAGCAGACCGTATGCTGGTAGAGTGCATAGCTGTTCAACGATGTCTGATTGGTTAGAACAGACTAGTGACATTAGTTCGTTATGGTGGTCTGTACCGTTGCTGTCTGGTGAGCTTGCTTGATCTGGTGTGGTCATGTCAGAATTGAGCAGCATCTAGCTGTAACTCAACGATTGTGAGCTGATGCCTGGGAGAGGAGGACTCCATGTAATGACCTTGGTCGCGCATACTTGACCTTGGTTCGCGCATACTTGACTCGTTTCATATATTCCGACCATGTGCGCATAATTGGTGATATACATATACTTGTGTGTGTATGTATATACATATAGACTATATATATATACATATTATATATAGACTATATATAATGAGATCAAAACGCTAGACGAAACAGATCAATTTCTGCTTAGATGTTCATTCATTCATTCATTTAAGAGATTTATATAGCGCCCTTTCAAGAGTATCTACTCAGAAGCGCTCCCGACCCAACCCCGGCTAAACAGAACAGTCTTCAGGTTAGAGAAGAACGTGGCCGCAAGGGCTCGATGCATTTAATTTAGGCCTAGATCCACAGGGAACCCATTCCAAAGTGCAGGGCCAGCAACAGAAAAAGCACGGCGCTGCATAATAGATGTTCGCGACCGGGGAACAAGAAGCTCAGCCTGCTTAGAGGAGCGGAGAGAACCACGGCGCTGGACACTCATGGTGGAGCAGCAGAGCTCCTGTAACTAAACAGGGGCCAGATGTTCGACACCTTTTACTCTTACCGACTTAATTGATGGCTGCGATGCTTAGGCATACGAGCTCTTGAAATTAATTATTGACTTTCGTCTACTCTTTATACCCCGTGATCGATCGAGTAAGTCGATCAAGTTGGTCGTGACACCAGATCAAGGCGAGTCGCCTTAGCCGATAATCGGTCGAAAAATCGTCAACTCGACCGACTTGCAAGTCGAGTCGATCGTTGTTTCCTCGACTTCACTTGACTATGAAATATTTTACTTACTATTTTTTGCGGTTGCGTCACACAATGAAAAGCACAATATAATGACTAACACGTTTACAATGTTTGGATAATGAATAATAGTTGCAATAATTGTCATATACTGGGGTAGTTTTGTTTCGCTCTTCTGTTTAGCATCTGCTGAACTGTGACAGAACCCTCCAAGAGGCTCCAAGCCTCCAACTCTAACCTAGGCAGTATGCACTTATTGTATTGTATTGTATTGTATTTGAACACTTGTTATAGCGCCCCTACCAGATTCCCATTCAGAGGCGCTCCCGACTACTGCGCGGACGCTGAATCGGAGTTTCACGCCGAAGCGCATGAGCAATTGCGAGTGAAGGACTTGCCCATGCAGGGTCCCTACGCGGCGGCTTTGAGGTGGATTCGAACCCGCAACCCTCCAGCTGCAAGGCACCGAACATACCCCTATACCACCGCGCCCCAGTTGTATTGTGTTGTGTTGTATTGCATTGTATTGTACTGTACTCCGAGCCACCCGCAGTAAAGATCCGAGAAATTAATCTCTGATAAACCGACCGACCGGGAATCTAACCCGGGCCAGTTTGACAGTTTGAGAAAGAATGTGCAGCTGAACTTCATGAGTAACTTTGGTACTGGAATATAAAAATGTAACAGTCGTCAGAAATTTTGAGTAAGAGATTGCCATCCAAGTCGGCAAATGTCGACCAAGTCGATCGTTTTTTCAGTGCCTAAAGCGGCACTTTTCAAGGGTCGGAAAATTCCGACAAAATACATGATGGTCACTTCCGTCAAAAAATGTCGTTTTTGAGTAATGGGCGACATTTTTGTCTACGTCTGTAGCACAAAATCGTCAATGACTGTCAAGGTCGCCTCCGCGTTTATTTGCCAAGTCGATGGAGTCGATCGTCGGCCGAGCCAAGTCGATCGTTGCACTCGTCTCGATCGATCACGGGGTATAACACACTTATGTATGTAACTATCGAAGCATTAGATAAGGGTGTGATGTAAAAGGCCCAGTTGCCGTGAGTGCTGCTGGAGGAGAGGGTGATGTAGACAGGCAGATGAGGAGTCATAGGTTGATGCTATCTATGCTGGAGAGTGATTTAGAGGGTCCATGGATTACAGCCCGTGATCCTGGAAGGGATGACGGAGGTATGAAGTGATGGAAAGAAGGACGGACTGAAGGATGTAGGTAGACAGATGTGGTGGCTGGTGGGTGGCAATCGGGCTGAAGGGGAAACGCATTCACGCTGTTTGAACGTAGGCTGTTCTTGGTCGTCGTTGAATCAGCGATTACATTGACCGTTTGTCGACGAGCGTACACACGCCGCCAGGCCTCGCCTCCGCCACCACGGCCGCCAACGCCACCGACGACGATACTTATAACTATCGCTACTATCAACACAAACCGATATTCGTAGCCGTTCCACGAATTCACATCCTCTCCCTTCCTCCCTCCTTCGGACTCTATGTGTTCGTCTGTCTTTTTGTCTGCCTGTCTATCGTCGCATCCGCCCATATTATAGAATCCCTATACGCTGTCTGTCTCTGTCTGCATGTCTGTCTGTCTGTCTGCCTGCCTGTCTGTCTGTCTCTGTCTCTGTCTCTCTGTCTGTCTGTCTTTCTGTCTGTCTGTCTCTCTGTGTCTCTATGTGTATGTGTATGTGTATGTGTCCGTGTTTGTGTCTGTCTGTCTGTCTGTCTGTCTGTCCGTCTGTCTGTCTGTCTGTCTGTCTGTCTGTCTGTCTGTCTGTCTCTCTCTCTCTCTCTCTCTCTCTCTCTCTCTCTCTCTCTCTCTCTCTCTCTCTCTTCCCCCTTCTCAGCGCAGCGTGTGCCGGCTTGCATCGTTGTTCTGTCTGTCGGTCGATGGGCGGCGCCACCGTCGTATAAAACAACGAGAGCCGAGACGTTGCTTCAGATCGGCGCAGATTGTTAGTCCGTGCAAGTCAAAAGAAACGCCGCCGCCGCCGACCGCAGCAATCCGTTCTGGTATCTGTGTGAAGCGAGTCTGAAAGGCTTTGGCTCGGTTGCATTGCCAAACCCAAAGCTAAAGGAGTGGCTTAACGAAGACGGAATATGGGCGGTTTTGCTTAGATGCTTTGTTCTTTACTACAATAGCGCTACAAAAGTTTCCGAATGAGATTAGATTAGATTTGCTTATCTGAAGCCAGTCTGAGAACGTTGCCCTACGGTGTGGCGCGAAAATCCAGTTTTCGTGCATTTCAAGCTTCGTGGATTGCTCCAGCAGAGTCCAATTAGTCCAGGTGTTCTAGGTCCAATAGCAGTGCCTGTCGTTTGACAGACGGAAATGCTCGTCATTGCACCACGTCGTTCGTGCTGATGCTGCCAAATGGCTACGATAGACGGCGCCACATCTTTCACGCAGCAGGTGCTCGCCGTATGGACAGATGGGAAGACATCCCACGCCGTCCGACCGACTGGGCCGAGGGCCCCCGGCGGCGGCGGAAGTGGGGCCCCAGGCGAGCCCCGACAACAGGACCACCTACTGCCCTTCCAGTACCAGATTCCAATCAACAAGTACAGCACGCTACATAGCATCGCCGTCAAGAGGTCGGCCTCTGCGGCTGCACTGGCTTCCCAGCAGCGTAGCAACGAAGATCAAAAGACCCGCGTCTTCACTACAGGTACCAGGTAAGAACCATCGTCTCTCTCTCTCTCTCTCTCTCTCTCTCTCTCTCTCTCTCTCTCTCTCTCTCTCTCTCTCTCTCTCTCTCTCTCTCTCTCTCTCTCTCTCTCTCTCTCTCTCTCTCTCTCTCTCTCTCTCTCTCTCTCTCTCTCTCTCTACTCCATTGCTTATCTGCATGTCATCAACACTTGTATACTTCGTAACTTACAAGAACTACTGGGAATACGTCGAAACAACAGAAACAGTATTAAGTAATGTTGTTGATGAAGATAATAATAATAATATCTTTTCTTTAATAAGCGCCTGACAAACGCACTGCGCTGTACATTTACATGTTATGCAATTTAAATCTTAACTACTAACAGAACAGACAGCCTGCAATACAACGGCGCTAATAGCAGCCTACAAAGCATATCCGCCCAACGGGGGCTCGAACTCGGTACCTCTCGGTCTCTGTGCCAGATGTTATCCAATGCGCTATCGGGCCCCCCGTTGACGTATACAATACAATACAACTGCATCTTGATATCGCCCTTCTTCCAAAGGTTGCCCAAAGCTCAGAAGTGCACACGCCTCGGCGGCGCAATTGCAGTTGCAATTGTATTGCAGAGCAATTGTGCGCGAAGGACTTGCTCACGGTCCCTACACAGTAACCGCCCCGGACGAGGATTGAACTCGTACGCTCTGCGTTACAGGTCGACCGCTCTAACCAGTCGGCCACCGTGTTAAACAAAACAACTACACGAGCCACGACAACAATCATCATTGACGTATTTGGGGTGAGAGAACTGGACTGACTAAACTCTGCATACTGACGTTTCCTATTTTTGTTTTTCTCATGACCACCCACACCCAGGATCACCTCCCCAACACTCCCAAAATTTAATCCTGTCCACCGTAAAATAACAAACAACCTGACTTTTCTACGAACATAGGCCTACGCAAATACGTAAGCCTGAGACTTTCTGCGTTCGTAGGCCTGTCTGAATACGTTGACCTTAACAGCTGGTTGGAAACAGGGCCATCAGGATGGCTCGATAGACCGATTGCAACGTAGGCCTAGGCCTTCAGCCGATGCCCAACTCAGCTGCTCCCAGAAGACGCATTAATCGTACCTTGCACCATCTGCATCGAGTTCAAAACTGGTTTTGTCGTCGAGTTTATCTGATTCCGAGAAAAATAGTCATATAAGATATTGGGAAGTAAATAAGAAAATATGGCTTAAAAATCTTGGAAGCTCAAAAGAAAACATTAGGCCTACAAAAATATAGAAAAGTAGAGTTTTAAAATGTTGTTGAAACTCAGGAAACTGTAAAAGAAAATGTCATAAAAATGGGATACTAAAGAAGAAAAATGAGTAAACTAAATCGTAATCGTAATCGAGTATTTATATAGCGCCACTTGTGATCAGAGGCGCTCCTAAATCAGATAATGTTATCAAAGCCTCTACATCTAAATATGCAAAATGTCATGAAATATATGGATAAAAGAACACAAATGTCATATTCTGTCTTAGAAAATCTGGAAAGTAAAAAAGAAAACGTCAAAAATCTGTAAAAATTAAACGTAAATGGCAGAGAAACTCTTGTATTATTGTATAGCGTCCTTTAAGTTTAGCTCACAAGGGCGCCCGTGTGCGTACACGCCGAGGGGCACACTATTAATAGGCCTACATATTAATCAGATACTTTTTTTATTTAATCTTAAATTGACGAATAGTTAATAGTCCAACTCATTCCAAAAAGATGAGCTAAACATTTATAGATAATTGCTTTAACCCGGTTCAGTTTTTGTTATCACTTCGATATTTCAATGATACTACGATAGTAGGCCTATAATAGTAAGAATTATAATCATGTACAGCAGTGTATACCCGAATAAATATAGCCATCAAATTTGCAAGACAGCATTTTTCGATGATACCAACTTTACCAAGACATGAACAAACTTTATTGAAATTTAATTAGCTCTTTTAAGAGTAGTTTTCTCATCTTTTGAAGTACAGATTCAGTGCTGGTAGACCAGTGCCAATTAAAAATAATTGGGATAGTATGTTTTTGTATAAGTTTCGATCCTTTTAGGCGAGAAGGATAAATCGAGGCCAACGAGACTTTGCAGAAATGACAATTATGGCGAGCGTTCTGGCTGCAATTCCCAGACATTACATTAAACTTGTAGGCCAATAGGTATATATGTCTGGGCCAGGTGTGGTAGTTTCGTGGACTAATATACGAGTCTATAATGGTTGTAGGTCAGAGTTGTGATGGGGCTGAAGAGATGCTTAATTAGGCTAAGGGATAACAAATCTGCTGATGGACTCCTGCAATAATGGCTTTCACGTGGCTCGTTAATCTTATGACTCACGGACCCAGAACTAGACAATAAATGTCAATGCACCAAAAGCCCTGGGATATCTATTTTTACACACACGCCTAGTGGAATTAATCACATCCATTTAATTGCAAGCATAAATATACCAATATTATTAGGCCTACTGAAGCGATGCATGAAAGCTAAGCACCGGGCACCAGTTGATTTACCAGTTTATTCACGAGCGCTGCGTCAAGACAGAGGAGTTGTAGAAAGATACCATATGAAGACCAGAATCCAGCTGCAAGACAATCAGGGAAAGAACGAGACAGAATATCCGTTTACGGTGGATCATGTTTCGGTTGAGAACTTCCTAGAAATGAGACGGAGGCGGCAGATGACTACGATATTATTCCTGGAAGAGGCGGAGCTTTAATTTTGAATGGAAACCAGATGGAAACCTGAAGAGTGATAGAGTAATGGGCATAAACACTATTATACTGGCTATGTAAATAGCCAGCAACGTACAAACACTGAATACATCTATTATAGATGCATGCTTAAATCGATATATTCATGCACACATTATACACATGTATACACGTATGTACATAAGTCCAAGCAGACACAAATGCATGCCTACATACATACATGCATATATCATTCATACATATATTTGTACAAGGGCCTACTTTATATTATATTATATATAGACTTATATGCATGCATTCATAGATACATACATGAGTTATTAATGAATGCATTCATTCATTCATTCATATATCATTCATACACTTACACATACATTTGTACATAGGGCCTACTTTATACTAGGCCTACATGCTTTTATACATGCATGCATACATACATGCATGGATGCATACATACAAACATACATAAATACTTATATACGTACGTACGTACGTACGTACATACATACATAGGCTACATGCGTATTCATGCATCATACATTCGTATACAGGGCATACATTCGCATTTACCTTATACCACATCCTTTCATACACACACACATACATAGGCTTATATATGCATAATACATTCATGAGTATAACTATAAATGAAGTCTCCAGGATCTAATTGACTTCTATAGCGCTCGAGAGAACCACAAATTAAATTTCAACCAATAGGGTTTGCGAGGCGGCCTTAGCATACAACAGCCTATAGGCCGTAGGCGAAGTCCTGGAGGAGTCGAAGGATATTTCTGCTGAGGCGCAGACAAAACAACTCCATCGATTGGCATGGTATAGGTGGCTGACCCTATCCATCCAGTTGACGCCTGCCTGCCCCAGGTTATTCAAATTCAAAAGATGCCTTTGGGAGTCGAATCCCCGACGCCTCGGTGCACTCTTGTTTCGGCCTTTCCAATTAGGACGAAGAGTAAAGGGAGAGGGTCCAAATTCAAGAAACCGTGGATGACCACTGGGCTCCTCAAATCCAGTAAAAAGAAAGCCTCTCTCTACCTTAAGTATCTAAAAAATCCATCTACTTTGAATAAAAATAAATTTGTTGAATATAGAAACAAATTCAAAGCTGTCCGAATTAGGGCCGAAAAAAATTACTATGCTGCAGAATTTTGCAAACATAAAAATGACCTAAGAAAAACGTGGCAACTTATTCGCTCGATTATGACTTTGGAGAAAAAAGAAACCAATATCGAATCGCTTAAAGTAAACGGAATTCTTATAACTAATGACGCTGTGCAAATGGCGAACAGCTTTAATAATTACTTTACTAATATTGCTTGCTCTTTAGCAGAAAATATGCCAGACCCGCTATTTGACTTTTCGACCTATCTGCCTACTCCCCTATCAAATTCGATAGGTCTCTTGCCTACTTCGGCCGAGGAGGTTATTAACATTAGTTCGGGCATACGCTTAACCCACAGTAGGGGATTGGATGACATCGATCCCTGTATTGCCACTCGCTTTCTGACCCATGTTGCCCATCCTCTGGCAGAAGTCATTAACTGCTCGTTCAACAACGGGATTGTTCCTCGGGCCTTGAAAGCTGCCAAAGTTGTGCCTATCTATAAAAAGGGGATAAAGATAGCGTTGCAAATTATCGGCCTATTTCGATCCTCCCGTATTTCTCCAAATACTATGAAAAACTTATGTATAGCCGCCTCTTTAACTACGTCAACAGTCTAAACATCATTTTCGAATCTCAGCACGGTTTCCAGTCTGGTCATTCTCCCTATATGGCGCTATTAAGTATGCAAGACATGATCTCAAACGCTATTGATAACAACGACTACTCGGTGGGGGTATTTTTTGATCTTTCTAAAGCGTTCGACACCGTCGACCATAAAATACTAGTTAAAAAACTTGAAAATTATGGAATTAGGGGTATTCCTCTCAAATGGTTCATAAGTTATCTCGAGAATCGCACTCAAAATGTAATGTGTAACGAGGTACTTTCTGAGGAAGGGATAATTAGGTTTGGAGTCCCTCAGGCAGGGCCGGATTTAGGTTGGTGGGGGCCCTGAGGCAAACACTAAGCCAAACAGTATGGAATACTTTTTTATAATTAACTATTAACTAATAACTAATGTAGGCTACTGTAGTCTGTAGGTAAGTTACATCTTTAACTGTACTACAGAGTACAGACAGACTCACTTGAAGTCACTTCACTCACAGAGTCACAGTCACAGTAATGACAGTAATCACAGTATGATCAACTTATTGACACTTTTCTTGCTTTGCTATTAGCGAAGTCTTTAATGATGTCACGAAAGTCAATGCTTCGCAAGACATCGCTTTCAATGCTCATCAGTGACAGCCAATTCAACTTCTCCTGGTCCAAAGTTGTTCTAAGACGATTTTTTATTATTTTAAGCTTGGAAAAGGATCTTTCTCCACTGCAATTTGAGACCATCATACATAGATATATGTACATTTTGCTGGCCACAAACCTATGTCATTGTTACATCCATGATTTAGAGACGTTCTCGTCGCATCAGTATTGACGTCCACGTCGTCACTACCAGCATCCATTACAATGTCCACACCTTTTGCTGTCACAGTACCATCACTACAATTTACCTCAGGCACAGGGTCAGACTCAATCTTCGCTAGTAAGGACTCTAAGGATGAAGACGGTTTATCGTCTGCTTCAGAAGATTCTCCGACAGTTGCCACGCTAGAAGTTCTCGTCAAAAAATCAAAAATGTTTCCAGATTTTTTGGCATCTTCCTGTTGTTTTAAATGTTTCTCATTTGATAATTTTCTCTTCTTAGCACCACTACCATACTGTCGCGGTGTTTTGTGCCGGTCTCCTGGTCTGCTCATGATGACCACTTAATAAATTTCAATAGAAAAATTATTATAAGTGACTTACGGATTTCAGGATAACAATCATAACATCATAATTATTAATTTATTATATTTCTTGTCTGTTTTGAAATTTATCTTATTTTACAATTTCAACGTGACAATGTCTGCCGTTTTGCCGGAAATCAACATCAGACTCAGTTTATAATATATTTATATAGCGCTTACATTTTTATATCGCGATGCTGACAATTAGTTACAAGTAATATGACTAATATCTACTATTTTTAGTTTTGTAGGTCTATTTACAATATTTATTACATTTATTTCTATTTATCTATTTTTTGGTGTTTGGTGGAATTGGTGGGGGCCCTGAGGCAGCTGCCTCATTTGCCCCATAGTAAATCCGGCCCTGCCCTCAGGGGTCTATTCTTGGCCCCTTATTGTTTCTCCTCTATATCAATGACTTAGCTAACGTCTCCTCCACAATATTCCTGATTCTTTTTGCTGATGATACAAACGTTTTTTTCTCCCATAGTTCCTGGCAAGTCCTCCTTAATACCTTAAATAAAGAATTATCTAATATTGCTGAATGGTTCTGTGCAAATAGACTCACTCTTAACCTCGATAAGACCAACTTTATTTTGTTTAAGTCGCACAGGAAACCACCCCCCACCGAAAAGCCTTGTCTGCTTGTTGGTGATATTCAATTGACCCAAGTGGAATCCACGAGGTTTCTAGGTATGGAAGTAGATCAGCATCTCACCTGGAAGCAGCACATTAATTATATTTCGTCTAAAATTGCTAAGAATATCGGTATACTCGCTCGTACTGCTTTTCTATTGCCTGCGTCTATAAGACTAAACTTATATTACTCCCTGGTATACCCATACTTAACCTACTGCAACATGATATGGGCATCAACATATGAATCTAGGCTGTCTAAGCTAGTTGTGCTTCAGAAAAGGGCAGTACGTATTATCGCGGGAATTCGTAGGGGAGAACACACAGGCCCTCACTACTATAAATATAGGCTTCTTAACATTAACCAGATTAAGTGTCTTCAAATAGGCGAGTTTATTTATCGCCTCAAAAATGGATTACTCCCTCAAGTATTCAGCAACTACCTCCAATTTGGCTCTGACATTCACACTCATTTCACAAGAAACGCTAAGGCATACCGTTCTGTTAGAACCCACTCCAACATTCGTCGCTTCACGATCAAGTCATCTGGCACTTCAGTTTGGAACTCTATTCCTACCGAAATTCGCAATGCATGCAATCTCCACATATTTAAAAAAGGGTATCGCTCTTTCTTGCTTGGTAATTCGAGCTCATCAAAACTTCACTGACTCTCACTCTAACCTTAGAATCGCTCACCACGAGTGCAATACCGCGTTTTAGTTAAGCCTGTAGTTAAGATTGTAGTTAAGCTTTACACATGTCAATGTAACGCTCTCAGTCAATTCTGGATTAATGGATTACCTTTGTTCGTGTAATTTATACCGTGGCTGTTTATTTTCCATTCTGTATCTTCGCTCAATTCCATCCTTCGATTGTTTTGGTAATGCTTTACTTAGGGTGTCCCTCCTCGCGGGATTGCGATCCCTTTTGGGCCTCCCATTTGTAGCCTATATGTTTTCCTCATTGGTTTATTAATGTTGTTTAAAGTGAAAATTGGTTGCAATAAAAAAATACTTGACTTGACTTGACTTGACTTTTGTCTATAGGGTTGAACCGGATGAGATGGATAGCCCCCGATTTGGAAGTTCTCGATATCGAGTGCAAGTAAGTTTAATATTATTAATTAATGTATTTATTTATTTTAAGCTCATTGTAGCCTATAATAAACTTACTATAACTTATCGAAGCGGCGTTTTCTTAGAAGGGAGAGACTTCGTCGATGTTATTCTGCAATTGTAATGTAATGTAGGTCTAAATCTCAGAAATTTCTCAGCGCCACACGTTAGGGAGACCAGCTTATGCACCGGCTTATGTAGGGGTATGTTCGGTGCCTTGCAGCTGGAGGGTTGCGGGTTCGAATCCACCTCAAGCCGGCGCGTAGGGACCCTGGGCAAGTCCTTCACTCGCAATTGCTCGTGCACTTTGGCGTGAAACTCCGATTCAGTGTCCGTGCTGTAGTCGGGAGCACCTCTGAGTAGAAACCTTGAAGAGGCGCTATAACAAGTGCTCATACATACATACAATCATGCATACATACATACACATATATACATACATACATAC
Organism: Aporrectodea caliginosa; assembly: GCA_020284085.1. Lineage (NCBI taxonomy): Eukaryota > Metazoa > Annelida > Clitellata > Crassiclitellata > Lumbricidae > Aporrectodea > Aporrectodea caliginosa. The sequence continues at coordinate 2,013,498 of JACEVL010000666.1, forward strand.
ATACATATATATATATACATACATACATACATACATACATACATACATACATACATGTGCACACATACATACATATCAAATCAAGTCCGCATTAACCCGGTTGTTTTCTCCGTTCCGGTGCCAGATCAGAATCCGGGGAGCTCAAGCGAAGAGACAGTGCATGTTATACGGTGGAAATCGTTGATGATGGTGGTCGTTTTATGCTTATTAGTTATTACTACTATTATTTATTATTGTTGTTATTATTTTATGAAAGAAAAAATAATAAAAAAGCCTATAAGCAGTTTTTCTACAGACAAACTGCGTTATATATGCGCTTTTGTGCAAGACTTGTCTTGTTAAAGCGCGCTATAAATGCCTAATTGTATTGTATTGTATTGTACATAAATCCAGAACAGATAATTTTCTTGATTATATTTCGAATTCGTCAAGTAACTTACCTATTTACAAGCGACCCCGTTGCGCGGCATAAAGTACATTCCGAGTTTTCAACGACAGTCATCGTAATCTTAAACTTCAAACTTCTAAAGCGCCACTTGAAAGCTAAGCACAGGGCACCAGCTTATTCACGAGCGCTGAATAGCGCAGAGTAGCGACACCTACGTGACCAACTCGTGCAACCGTAATATCGTTTCTCGTCGACAAAAAGCATTTACGACTTTTGCGATCGATATTGCTATAGCCTATATTGCGATTTGAGCCGTTGGCAAGGTGTTACTCGTGTTTCGACGAAATGGATTTGACACTCTAACGGCGTTTACAAGATCGACGCCAACATATTGGGTCGAAATTCAAATACATACGTCACACTGTTATCCTATAGGTCGAAAATGTGTCATATGGCATAGAACTCTGCAGTGTCCGATTTTTGTACTCACGATGTCAGAACTTGGCCATTATACTTTGTCACGGTGTCGGAAGTTGCCCATATATAGGTCATTGTTTGTTCAAGAAACTTCGAAATTTTGTCAGAATGTATCCAGACATCCCAAGAAATCGTCCTGCGATGAATCATGCATTGTCCCCCGGCAATGCCCATGACTTTGCATGGGATTCGTCTCTTGCCGAACTTACTGAGAACTTTCAGTACGGGAAATTAGCGCTTCCACTACGCGGAATAGAAGTCTGTAGGCTGTATTATTACAGAAGGGCGTCTATGTTCAGAGCGTGACTGTAGACTATGCCTGGCAGACTTAAGCAAGCGAAGTTCCTATCTGTTAAGGCTTACACAGTACAATCGTTGCTTTGGCAACAATGAAGACACTAGTTGTCATGCCAACCTTGAGCAACGAGTATACTGTCTCACTCAGTTTTCTCAGTCTCTATTCTATCTCTCTCACTCTCTCTGCACTTTCTGTATCTCTATCGTTCTGTCTATGTGTCTCTCCTTTGCCACTGTCTGTTTCTGCTGTTTCCTCGTTCTCCCTCGCGCAGTCTGTCTCTCGTCGATACGATCAAAATCGTCTCATCAATCGTTGGCAAAATAGAAGCAGAAAAACGCAAAAAGGGTACACGTCGCAGATAACAAGGAAATCTGTTCCAGAGTGAAGGACCATCCGACTGCCATTTTGGATTGTGAAGTATGGGACGGAAAACACAAGATCACCCTCTATTGCGGAGGAAGATATCAGCTTTGATTAATGCGAACATAAATGGCATTCACTTGTGTAGCTAATGCACTCTTCAGCTGCTGAACTGTGGTCATATATGTCATAGCGTAACTCCTGATTACACGAGTGGTTGCATCCTAATACTCAATTGGTTCTCTTATTGACGTTTACGACTTCTCCATACTGCAGTCGCTGCTGCATGCTTGTGTGCAGCTGCTCGGCTTGTCTTCCTCCAAGATTTCCGGTTATATAGCCTAGATCTACTTTTAATATAGTCCAATATTAGTTAGGCGGCCTATCTCTTCCAGCTAGAGTCCGCCACTTTAAAGCTGCTGTCCTTGTAAACCAATCAATCAATATGGTTTATCTTGCCAGTTGCAACCAAATCAAACAAACTCATCAAGTATACATATCATTGCAACTCGGCTACAAAAAAGGAGGTCCTAAGGCCTAAAGGATAAAGAATCCCGCTACGTAGGGACACCAAATCACAGATTACATTAGATGATTATGTGGTGGCCTTAAAAACCCAGGAAAGAAACAATATGAACTGATAACAGGAAACAAGAAAAGTGAAACTGAGACAATTGCTCAAGACTGTTGAGTCAATATTACGATTTAAAATAAAATACTTAACTACTAAGTAGGCCTATATAGAGATTAGATACTACAATGCACATAAAAGGCGAAAGGAGTGAGTTACACAAGGTCGTTTATACAGTACTTTCTACAAGGTAGGTGCTTAATTTGTTTTTGAATACCCAGATGCTGGGACATAAGCGAATTTCCACAGGATTTTTCCCCAGGTCGTTACTCCAATTGATTTTATAGAGAACATGCATGTGTTCGTGCGGGCATAGGTGCGGTGATACGAGCTATAGAGCTTCTAGTAAAATACGAATGGACCTGAGATGAAAGTTCTGTCTAATACGTTTGAGATTAGTAATCAGCATACTGGAGAGCAGCACTCCAATTGAGAGAGGCAAAATATGACTTAGGTGTGCAGTACAAATGATAAAAGCAGACGGGCTATTTGAACGTAAGCGTGTGTGGCAACTGGCAACCCCCTTGCAAGTAAGACCAGAGACCTGGTTGACCGCGTGGAATCGAAAACCAGTCTGCGTGCGGTCAGAGAGGAACGTGAGTCACCGCTGATGAGGAGAGGATGTCCACAATAACGATGCCGTTTAATTAAAGCGCTCTATTATAAATGTATAATTAAGTGAATGCCGTTGTTCGACATCTATACGATACACTACAATACACTAAAATACAATGCGAAACAATGCAATACAGTATTACACTTGCAATATAATACAGTATTGTATATATTGGGTGTCATAATGAGTCATTGTAGCTGTTACTGCCATGGGTATCTTTCTAAAAAGAAAATGAATGCGTCTACATTTATCGGCCTTCAATGATCAAACACTTGCTTTCTTAGAAAGCACTGATACGTAATCTGTCTTAAAAAACAATTCATCAACTTCCCTGTAGGTCTCCGCGCTGTGAGTGCGGGCTCTGTCGGTTTGTGTTTTTCTATGCACACAAATCTATAAACTGTCTGTTTGCCTACCTGCCTTGTCTGTCTTTCTGCCTGGATGTCTGTCAGTCTGTATGTCTGTCTGCCTGTCTTTTTTTCTGTCTGCCTGTCTGTTTGTATGCATGTCTGCCTCTCTGTTTGTCTGCTTGTCTGCCTGTCTGCCTGTCTGTCCGTCCATCTGTTTGTCTGTATGTATGTCTGTCTGTCTGTCTGTATGTCTGTCTCCCTGTCTGCGTATCCATCTGTCTGTCTGTATGTCATCTGTGTGTCTGTCTGCCTGTCGGTGTATCCGTCTGTCTGCCTGGCTGCCTGTATGTTTGCAAGTATGTATGGCTGTCTGTCTGCCTGCCTGCCTGTATGTATGCTGTCTGTTTGTCTGCGTGTCTGCGTGTCTGTGTGGCTGTATTGTATGTCTGTATCATACTGTATGTATGTTTTTATTTATGTATGTCTGTCTGTTTTATTGCTGTTCGTCTGCGTCAGTTCTCTCTTAATTGCATCCTGCACGAACTGACTACTCTTATGATTTTCCAGACTCTGGCAATCTCGACTATTTCTTTTAACTGTAGTGGTGCATATATACATATAATTATATATTTCGATCGTACACATGTATAATATATATATATATATATGATAGGAGATTTTTTATTGGCGCCAGGAACTGATCATAATATATATATATGCAATATGTTTATGTAATATGTATACAGTATATATATCCTATGCAGACGTAATCTTGTACATACTTTCGGAGATTTGCAAACTTGCTGAGATCAGTTAGATATATACATTGCACACAAATATACATACATACATACATACATACATACATACATACAGACATACATACATACATACATACACACACACATACATACATACATACATACATACATACATACATACATACACACATACATACATACATACAATACATACATACAATACAAACATACATACGTGTATCATTGGCATAGTTGGGTGGTGTATGTAATGCAGGCAGGTCAGACGTAATGTAAGACGATAGGTTCTGACGGCGCCACTGCAGGCTGCAAAGCGACCTGTACCTCCCCCTCAGACCGTGCCCCGGCGGATCATTGATTGGAAGCTTTCAGTAGGTATACATGTAAGCTTATAGTCTTAATTCACGAAGCACAGAGTAATGTATTCATCGGTCACTCCTATAATGACGACGGCAATGTCAACGAATCTGTGGCTACGGACGACGTTTCGAATAGAGAGTGACATGGGGAATTTCCCCGCGGGAAAGCCGCGGTAACCGCGGTAAATCCAGCGGTAATGGGGACAACAATTGCGGTAATACCGCGGTAATGGGGACAGCAATTGCGGTAATACCGCGGTAGTGGGTTTACTCTCGCGGTAATACCGCGGTAATACCGCGGTAATGGGGAATGAGCCGGCAAGAAACCCGGGTGATGTTAAGAACTTGAGAACTGTTAAAGAGATTTTCTTATTTCCTGAAACCTTCTAGTCAGAAATGGTCAAGACTTGGTTAATACAAACTGTCGATAAGATAATAACAGACTAATGCAGTCAGCAATACAAATAGCTTTGTAAGCTAAAATATGTTATTTTTTAAATTTTAATTGGTGTAAACTTTTGCGGGGAATGCGATGTCGTCCTGCGGGGATGGGGTGGGGATGGGGAGAAAACCTGCGGGGATGGGGCGGGGATGGGGACAAACCCTGCGGGGATGGGGCGGGGATGGGGAAGACTTACTTGCTGCGGGGCGGGGATGGGGACGAGATTGTCTCCCCATGTCACTCTCTAGTTTCGAACACGGTGGTTAAATTGTTCATCCAGCGGATCCGGGTCTCCAAATCTTTACAAATGTAAAACTGGAGAAACTGTAACCGATATACTCGCTATTATTTGGTATTTGGATAAACATAAAATGTGTGAAACGAGGTCGATTATTGTAACAGCAACACATATAGGTGAAGGGTCTACTCTACTCGTTTACATGTAGGTGGCGAATCTCATATAGTTCAGGTGACGGTTCTGAAGAAGAGAGGCCAGTGGAATGAGTATTCTCTTAAACTGGCTTAATTTAACCCCTGCTCGAACACCTTACAAAGGCTTACATGGTTAACATCATCTTTATAATACATGTATACCGAGTTTATTATTATTATTGGCTGGATGTTGTTGTAGTGACTATATATAGGACCATGTTTGGTAAGGTATATTTGCCTATACGCCTATTCACATTTTTCACTATACCTATACATCATCTGTCTCAGACTGTCTGTCTCTGTCTGTCTCTGTCTCTCTGTCTGTCTGTTTCTGTCTGTCTCTGTCTTTGTCTCTGTCTGTCTGTCTGTCTGTCTGTCTCTCTTTCTCTTTCTCTTCTCTCTCTCTCTCTCTCTCTCTCTCTCTCTCTCTCTCTCTCTCTCTCTCTCTCTCTCTCTCTCTCTCTCTCTCTCTCTCTCTCTCTCTCTCTCTACGCCTGTCTCTGTCGTTCTGCCTAAGTGGCACTCATTCCGTGTTCAACGGCCCAGTATTTCAAACTGCACAGCAGTTCTCAGTTCTGCATGCGAGAGTACCTCACTTTGCCGCTGAGTGCATGCATGCTCTCCATCAACGTATACTTGGCGCCAGAGAAATTAGCCCTAACATTGGTCCACATCAATACATCCATACATCAATACATACATTGTTACACATATTTGCATGCATATAAACGCACATACGTATTATACCCAAATAAATCTTCGGCAATTGTGTCAGGCTCACGCCAACGCACTCTGCGTTCTTTCCTTCCTTTCTCATTCCAGCAGTGATTCATGCCAGGTGATTCCTTTCAGTAATCTCACAATTCGACCTCATCATAAAAAGCTTTGCAGATCTTGTTTCTATCATACCAGGGCAATGCGTCACATAAGGTCTGCTCTTATACCAAAGACATGCTAGAGACCATATACATATACATAGGCTATACATATACGTATACATGTGCATAACACTGCATATATATATATATATATATATATATATATATATATATTGTGCAGGTATCTCAGCAGGTATCTAAGATCTTGAAATGAGTAACCAAATTTCTCTGCTTGCACATGCATTCATATATGCATGAATAAACGCAAGGATACATGCATACGTAGGCCTACGTACGGATGCATAGGTATAGTAGGTACCGGTACGTATAAAGTCAGACTTGTATACGAGATCGAAATGAGACAATGGGGACCGAGACCGAGACCGAGACAGTGGGGACCGAGACCGAGACAATGGGGACCGAGACCGAGACAGTGGGGACCGAGACCGAGTCCGAGACACAAGGTCCGAGACAGTTCAAGACTGTTTAAAACGAGTGAAATGCACATTGGACCCAAATCCCGAAGCAATTTTTCTCAACATTTGAAGTGTAATAACAGGGACAAGTCACTAAAATCAGCCGATCACCTGAATAGTATAAACTATAAAGAAATTAAATATTTCAACCATTCTGAAATCTTCTCAATGATTCTAAAATTTAAACCAACGACATTCCATATATTAGCGACATAAGTAAAATCACACCTTGAGAAACTATCGATGTTGCTCCAAGCGTTTCGCTTATGTTGGCCTTACACCAGCGGTAAAAGGCTATTTATTTTGTTTTTCATTGATTTCAAATTTCGTGAATGCAAATTTCACTATCTGAGGTTCTTTAAGAGACATTTAAGATATTTGCACTGATAGAAATTGGAAAATAAAAAAATTAAGTAATAAAGTACAAAAATAGAACTGTTCTTTTCAATATCTGTTAATACAAGAAACACCCCTTTTATTAACTTAATTCCTGTTTGTTTAGCTCTTCCGATAAACTAGTTATTCGTTCGGCACAGGACAATTTTATGGCGCGATACTATCAGAAGTTCAGAACTAAAGACAGTTTGCGTGAGAACTATGGAGACCGCTTCTACAAGAGAACAAGACATTCGCTTCGAGACAGGTTCAAAAATCAAGAAATGACCTCGAGACCGAGACCGAGACAATGGGGCCCGAGACCGAGACATCAAAAACCGAGACATCAAAAACCGAGACATCAAAAACCTATCGCGAGACGTCTCGAGACCGAGACAGTGTCTCGAGACAATCCAGGTCTGTATGAAATGCGCATCCGTAAACATGCGTATGTTTGTCTACATATGCATGCGTATTGAGATAGATATACATAATATACAAATTATACATGCGTATGCAGACATACATAATTATATGCATAGGTAGACATACATGCGCATACATACGTCATAAAATGAAATGCTATATATTGACTCTCTCACACCATAGCTTTCATATAGCCTCTGCCTGTGCCAACGCATGGAGCTAATGTGCGATTGGCACAATGGCGTATACGTCTGACAACCTATACGTCCTCATGGTAACAGAGCTTCTCGTCCTGGGCCCTACGCCAGGAAGGGAGAGGGGTTGGAGCGTAGACCCAGCCCCACCCGTCTGCAGGCGACCCCCTCCGTTCGTCCCTTCGCCCGTCCCTCTTCATCGTCCCTGCTGTTCATCTGTCTCGTCCTCTCGAGAAATCAGATGATGTTGTTGCAAAACAAAAAGCGATTCATTACATTCGCATGAAGGGTTCTTCAGCCGCACTCATTCATCCGTCCACATATCCATTTATCCATCTATCCAACCATCCATCCAGGCATTCATTCATTTATTCGTCTGTCCATCCATCCATTCATTCATCCATTCATCCGTTCATCCATTCATTCATCCATCCATCCATTTATCGATCCATTCATTCATGCATCCATGCATCCATGCATCCGTCCGTCCGTCCGTCCGTCCGTCCGTCCGTCCGTCCATCCATCCGTCCGTCCGTCCGTCCGTCCATCCATCCATCCATCCATCCATCCATCCATCCATCCATCCATCCATCCATCCATCCATCCATCCATCCATCCATCCGCCTATCCATCCATCCATCCATCCATCCGTCCATCCATCCATCCATCCATTTATCCATTCATACATCCATCCATTCATACACCTATCCATCCATCCATCCATCCATCCATTCATTGATCCATCCATCCATTTATCCATCCATTCATCCATTCATCCATCCATTCATCCATCCATTTATCCATCCATTCATCCAGTCATTCATTATCTTTAATTCGTTGATTTGTCCGTCCGTTCGTTCGTCCGCCCTCAGAGCAGCAGAGCAAATATGGACGTGGGAAGATGTGTGGACAAAGTGAGAATTACAGGATGAGGCTAAGTAGTGGAGCTACAAAAAGCGAGAGAATGATTGAGAATGGAAAGTGGGAGGCTGAACAAAAGACGGGAAGATCTTGTAGAGCGTAGGCGATCTTATACAGATTAGAAAGAGGAGAGGAAGAGTCTCCGAGAGAGAAACATAGAGAAAAATATACAGAGAATTATGAAAAGACAGCGAGACGGAAAGAGAGATATATATATATACCCATACATATATATATATAAAATAGAGAGAGACAGACAGACAGACAGACAGACAGACAGACACAGACAGTGTGTGTGTGTTGTGTTTGTGTGTGTGTGTGTGTGTGTGTGTGTGTGTGTGTGTGTGAGAGAGAGAGAGAGAGAGAGAGAGAGAGAGAGAGAGAGAGAGAGAGAGAGAGAGAGAGAGAGAGAGAGAGAGAGAGAGAGAGAGACAGACAGACAGACAGAGACAGAGACAGAGACAGAGACAGAGACAGAGACAGAGAGCGAGCGAGCGATCGTGCGGAAAGGTCAGCAGGAGCAGAACTTTTTACACTCGTGTCAATTCGTTCGACCAATTACAGCCAATCGACTTGCTCCCGCCCTTCATCCCTCATGCCCCTATCATCCCTCCATCTACCCCTCTCCGTTGCCAGTTAAAAATCCGGGATGAGTCCGTCCAGTAGTGGATTCCCAGCTGAAAAGAGAGCCCCTGTGCCCCTCTGTCCGTCTGCCAACCTGGTCAACAAACATCAAAGGCGTCGCCGCCCACCCGTGGTAACCCACTCTGCCTCCATGGCCCAGCCCACTCCAGTTCCATCCCATATGCTCCGCCCGCCCGCCCGCACAGACCGCACCACACCTCCGCCAGATGCCCTGCAGTAGGGTAGGCGATGAGGGCCGTTGCGCCGTGCGAAGGACGGTGTCTATGCAATTATCCATAAGCAAACAAATCCCCCGGGAATTGCGACTTACGAGGTAATAAGGGGCGCGCGGGGTTCGCCCTATTTAGCGGAGAATGGAGGGAAAGGAATAGGAGGAGGAAAGAGTGGGAAGAGGGGAAGAGGAGAGGTGGAGGAGGGCGTCATCGATGAGTGATGACGGTGATGGGCCGCCTGCCAACCAGCTTCAGCAGCCAGTGCTTGGCATCGTTCTCTGCTACCTCTCATAATCGCTTCTGTGCTGATGGGGATGCGGTCTTCTCCCGGGTATTTAGAGGCAGCAGCAGCAGCAACCGCAGAGCATTAGCCTTTAACGTCTTCTTGAGTAATCATACGAGCTCACTGGTTGGCTTCTATTGATACTTCAATTAGACGAGGTCCATCTCAAATTACGGTAAGAATCGAGATCTGTGACTAACTGCATACTTATATAAAATACATAAACATTAAACACCTGCGTCGGTAACAGAAGTTTAAGGCGGGGCCAAGGCTGCAGTTTGTTAATGGGCTTTTCCCGTAGTAGTTTCAATTTTTTTACGCTTAGGCTACATGAATTTTTATGCACTTTTTGTTTATTACTTTTTATGATTTTTGTTTTATTTTTCAATCGGTTGCGGGTTTTTGCATATTTCATAATATCGAGAGGCCCATTTCCGGAGCAAACAATATGGCGACCAATGATAGCGTGAAACGTTTGAGTGGAAAATTTAGCGATCATTTTGCATTAAGGTAAACGCTGATGGAAAAGTCGAAGATGGCGACAAAATTAACTGTTTTCGTCGCAATAAACAGTTCTCTTACAGTCGTTCAAACACATCGCTGACGTATCGCCTAAGCAAGTGGAATGATTTAAGTTTTTTTTAGAAAGTAGGCCTAGTAACTGACTCAGTGACTACATTTTAAACAGTTTTTCACACTTTACACAAATGATACCAAATTAATCGAATTCAATCGATTAATCGAAGTTAAATTTAAGAGATTAGCCTAATCGATAAAGTTTTTAATTAGTACCAGCCCTAGTCCTAAAGTATCTGAGCGTAGCTTAATATATTATTTAAATTTAAGCTAAAGTATAGGCCTACGCCTATCGAAATGTAGCCCAATGCATCTGAATAAAGCCTAATATATCTGAATTTGTCATAATAATTCCAAATGATGGCTAATTTATGATTGTAGTGCTGCCTGATATAGTTGACTATAATTATGTTAACGTTTCTAAATGTAGTGTAGGCTATACATGTAGGTTTATTTGTCATGTTTTAGAAACTATCATCTCCAATCAGTCGCTTGCGTCATTTCCTTCGTAGACTATACCTATCTTTCACAAATTCTTTAATATCCACCGTAGTCTCCATTGTTCTAAGCGACATCTTGTGGCTGCCTGAGTCGTTGACCTCGACCGTATTCATTCTAACCTATGTTAACTATCAAGTAAACTGAACATAGCCTTATGTATCCGAATTGAGCCTTATGTGTCCAAATATAGCCTAATATATCTGAATATTAGTCTAACTTATCGGAATATAATCTGATATATCTTAACGTAGCCTAATGTACAGGATGGGCCAGCATAAATGAACCGACTTTGCATGCATATAACTCCCCCAAATTTTGTACATTATTTATACTTAATACGTTAAATTAAAAATATTTCATTCTAGTATTAGGCCTACGCTTCAAACACATTTGCTATTGTAGCTTTAGCCTACATGATGTAGATCGTGACATAACAACAGCCATCGTTTTTGCAGTAACTAGCTAATACAAAAATTCATGACAATTTTTACAGTAACTGCACAAAAGATAAAACCATATAGCCAGAAATTTGTACTGCACAGCAAAATTAATTATTAATTAGGAGATAAGCTGTTGCAGTCTTTTCTAATCAAATGAATATCCAATATGTCTACCACGCGCTGCAACAGGGACACACGAGCAATGTTAGTGGGCGTGTGCGCTGAGCGTACTGATTCGCGTGGTTTACGACGCGAAGTTCCTGTTTCATCAATTTTCCGTATAAGACGATTCAACGTATTTTTATTTTATCCTCTGTTAAGAAACTCTTTAATCATCTGAGACGGATCAAATCCCTTATCAGTTCGCAAAATTCGGATCAAAACTTGATCATCGTCTGTCAACGGCGTCATATTTCGTCATTAATGACAACAAAATATGGTAGCTAGCGCTGTTCCAAACATTTCTTTAACATTTAAACTAGTACCAGTTCGACTTTTTCAAGGATAATACTAGAGTGAAATATCTTTAATTTCACGCATCAAGTATAAATAACTTACAAAAATTGGCGGATTTATACGCATGCAAACTTGGTTCATTTATGCTGGCCCACCCTGTATATGAACGTCTCCGACTGTGGTTAAATGAAGCCTTTTGTAAATAACGAAACATCGCTTGCGTTAATGACATTTGTAGCACCTATTGACAGAGGCGCTGAGTGCACACTGCTATAAAATTCTGGGCGTAAAGCGGCGTCTGCACGCAGGGAATGAATTGGCTGATCTAGGCTTTTATGCAAAGCCTTCATTAAATGGAGTATGTACAAGGAAAAGCTCACCTAAACACTGACTCATGACGGAATGGCCGACTTAAGCTTCAATGTATAGTATAATACTAGGCTATGGCGCGCACTGCTTCACGCTCTCCCTCTCCCTGTCTCTCTCTCTCCCTCTCTCCCACTCCTCTCCCTCTCCATGTTATTTGCTGACAGTCTCTTCTTCTTCACGTTCTCTGCCCTCAGGCAGGTTCATATGTCCAACGACGCCATGTTTTCTCTGTTCTCTGCTTCTCTTTTCAGTCCGCTGTATCCCTCCTCTGCCAACATCCAGTCCAGTAGCATTGTTCTTGGCCTACCTCTCATCTTTTTCCCCTCCATTCTTCCCTCGATGATGTCTCTTAGTAGGGTGTCGCTCCTTAAGATGTGTCCTATCCATTTCTTCTGCCGCCTCCGTATAGTGCCTATCAGTGATCTTCTTTCTTCCACCAGCTGTAAGATTTCCTCATTCGTTCTTCTCTCCACCCAGCTGATTTTCTCCATTCTGCGCCATATCCACATCTCAAAGGCCTCCAGTCGTTTTATGTCTTCTTGCCTCATTGTCCATGTCTCAGAGCCGTATAGGACAACGCTCCACACTAGTGTCTTTACCATTCTCTTCTTCAGCTTCCTGTTTAGACCGCCTCTGAGGAGCTCCCCTCTTTTGTAGAATGCAAACGTCTACAGACGTCGTATCCACGTTTCCTGTGCATGGCCCTGCCCCCTCTGTCTGTCTGTCAGCGCCTCTGTCACCGGGTGCTACAAATGTCTGTCTGTCTCTGTCTCTTTCTCTTTCTCTGTCTATGTCTCTGTCTATCTGTCTGTCTCTGTCTGTCTGTCTCTCTCTCTTTCCCCTCGAGTGTGGGTTGGCATATATTCTATGTCTCTCCGTGTCTCTCTGTGTGCCACAGTTTGCCCACAAACGCTCGTTTCTCTAGTCCAATCCATAAATCTAGAAAATTTGACAAAATGCCAGCTTTGAAATTCAGTAGATTATATTTGAGGCGCTATAAAAAAGTGACACGCATACACACACACGCACACACGCTCACACACACACACACACACACACACACACACAAACACACACCAACACACGTGAGTTTATTGGGTTCAATCGAAAAATCACTGAACGTGCGCCGTTTTAGTTCCACATTTACGGAAAGCAATCTGGACGCTCTTTCGCCTTAGCTGTTGATGGCACAGTGGTGGCTGTTGTTATCAGACGTGATTAAGTGGATTGTCTAGTACAAGTAGGTCCTTGCGTTGAACGCCGGAATCAGTGCTCCTCGCGTCATTCATTTCCATGCTCTTATCCGGTTCGCTGTTATGTAAACATCGTCAAATATTGTTTATTGGCCAAGGTCTATCGACGTATGTATACCCGTAGGTCCACGAGGCCTATGGGCTTTATTGCTTGCAGGTTTAGCCCGATGGTTGTTTTGCTGAAGGTCTATAGACCTATAGGTAACTGAACGGTTACCTTTCCTTACCTCAGCCTCACTCGTGGGCCGTGGCTGCCGCTTGGGTTTGGCAGGCTTCAGGGAAACCTCTTATATATATACCGAGGCTTATAAGATATTTAGTCTAAATCTCTGACAATACATGCCCATGTCCACGGTTAGCATCTTCTAAACTATAAGTCTGGAAGTCTGTATGCATGTGTGCAAGGCTAAGCCGTCTGTATAATATATAATATTATATATATATTATATATTATATTTTATATATATATTAATATGTCCCACTAAAAACTCGGAATATGCGCTCGGGAAGACTGTTTCATGCAGTGAGTCCTGCGACAGAGATATAAGGGCAGAGAATACACGAATCCCTTGAAAACCAAGGCGAAGCCTTGAATACATGAAAGCCTGGCCCCGTATACCTGGGAACAAAAGCAGAGCGAAGCCCTGAAAGTCATTTTAATAAAAACAATACATGATATATATATATATATATATATATATATATATATATATATATATAGAACGGTAGAAATACACGAAAGCCAGAGGAAAACAAGGCTAAGCCGTGAGAAATATGACTACGGCTGCGGCAGATGTCGCCACTTTTCAACGCTCAATGCCTACATTCCCAACGCAGCATTCTCTTTAACTAGGCCTATGACTTGTCTAATCAGTGACCTCGAAATATAGCGAAAGCGTGAAGAATTCAGCCTTGGAAAAATCTCGGGTACGAATACTAGTAATTTATAAATGTAGATGTAAATACACAGGTTTTATATAGCGACCATATGGTCTCGATCCTGCTAATTTTTCAATGAATTGATCGGGTGAGATCCTTCTCCACCGCTGCCACAACAATACACACGCCTACAGCATGGTTCTTCCAGTTGAAGATGATGGATGGTATTACCATTTGTGTTTTCTCTCTTAAGGTCGACGGTGAAAACGAATCAATCAGCTTGAGGAAGATCGAAATGGTGGAGCAGATCGGGCGCCAGTTGGACCTTCTCAAGGACAACGATTCGGAGGCGGCAGCGGCTGTCATCAAGGTCCTTCGACAACAGGTCGACAGCTTCGAAAAGGTCAGACATTGCTCTGTGCGTGGGTTCATTCATTCATAAATTTATATGGCGCCCATTAACGCCTCTTGTGTGTGTGTGGGTGGGTGTGTGTGTGCCCGCGCGTTTAGAGTTAGAATACATATATTAGAATTATATTAGAATTAGATAGAATGGTTAGAGTCTGGGTTAGGGTTAGAATTAAGGTTAGAACTCGATTTAGGGCAAGAGTTAGAGTTGCGGTTGTGATGAGTGTTGCCACTGTTGCGGTTAGAGTTACTCTTAGGGTTATGGATAGAGTTATGATTACAGTTATGATGGTTAAAATTAGAGTTAGCTGTTTGCATAATTATAATTACGTGTTTAGGTGTGTCTGTTTGCTTGAATGCCGTTGCGTCTGCGTGCGTGTCTGTCTCTCTGACTAAATGTCTGTCTTGTCGAAGACAGGCAGACAGCTTGATGAACAGATAAACAGGAATTTAAGCAGACATATTATGAGTCAGTCGGACAGACAGGCAGAGCCCGAAAGACAGAGCCCTTTCAGAGGTGCGTCCTTCTGCTGACGCATTGGGACTCTGCCATGGACAGCTATCGAAGGTCGGCTGTTTTCTAGAGGTCAGAGGTCAGCGGCGGGCCATCGATCGACAGAGGACATAGAGGAACAACTGTTGCCTATGGGTGGCGCCACTATCGACAAATCCGATACGCGTCTATATCGCCAGATAATACCCTCGATAAGCAATAATATTTTCATTTTGCAAAGTATATGGCCTTGGATTCTTTCTCCTTCTTTTCTTACCCTCATCCTGTTCCTTCTGCGCCTCCTTGCCTTGCTCCTACTGCTTTCCCTCCTTCTCATCCTCCTTTCCTTTTTGCATTTCAATCATCATCATCATCTTCCTCTTCCTCCTCTTCTTCTTCCTCCTCTTCCTCCTCCTCCTCCGCTTCCGTATCATCATCCTGGTCTATATATACCTTTCCTCCTCTCCCCCTTTCATTTCCTCCTTTTCCTTTTCCTTTTCCGCCTTTCCCTTCTTCTTTCTCTTCTCATCCGTCTCCTCTAGTAACTTAAATTGACAAGTACATGCTGCGCAAGGCATCTGACTATTGGAGCAGCAAAATTAATCTTAAATGATGTCAGTTTCCATAAGTAGTTCTGCTATGACATGCAAAGAACCGTAAAAACGTTTATGGTAGGTAGGACTGCAGAAATGCGTAGGCTTTGAGTAGAGACAAAACGACGAGGCACTATAGAAGCGATTTTATGAGAAATCTATTTTCACAGACACAACGAAGAGATTGAATGCAATCTCGGGAGGTCGTGCAAGCTGTCTCTTCATCCAGTGTGATCTAGTTTAATCTGATCTCAGGGCTGAGTCTAATCGAAATTCTAATCTCGGTCAAAAAGTGAGTCTAATCTAATCACAATCTCACGTTTGAGTCTAATCTAATCTCACGGTTTGAGTCTAATCTAATCTAATCTCAGTTTGAGTCTAATCTAATCTAATCTCAGTTTGAGTCTAATCTGAACTAATCTAATCTCAGTTTGAGTCTAATTCAGTCTAATCTAATCCTATCTTAATCTGTTTATGGACTCTGGTCTCACTCAATCTAACGCCAACCTGATACCTCTCGATGTATTTTCGTCTAATTAGACGAATGGTCGGAGTGGACCTCGTCCCAGAGTGGACCAAAACAATCCCTGTAGACATTCTGTGGGGGACGGATCGACGCTTGTGTCGTCGTAGCCAGACAATTGAACGGTCGTTTGACGTCACATCCGCCAATCTTGATTGTTTTTCCGGTTTCGTTGTTCGTGCTTGCTGTGCAATCATCGACATTGTCGTTTCGACCTAGTTCGAACAGAACGCCGGCCATTATTTCGTTCTATATCCGATTCATTAGTCACTGCCCACGCAGACACGATAGCATTGGGTGGGGTAAGAATGTTTGTAAGATTTGCCATTTGGATGATGCCATTCTGGTCGTTCACCGAGTTATGTGATATTGAGTTTTAACGGGCCCAATGAAATATCGATTAAGTGCCATGTCAACTTAGACTGAATATGAAAAACAGAGATGTTGATTGGAATACTGTATTTTAACGATAATGGGATAATTAATTCGCAAGCCCACATGAAAAAACAAAGTCATGACCCAATGAATGTCCATTCATAAATAACTTGCTGTGGGTGGATATCGTTAGCAGAACTGAAATGTTTTGTAAGTTATATGCTGTCTATTAATGCGATATCTCCTCTGCAGCAATGTGATTTCATTTCATAAACTGATTTTTTCATTCGCAATCGATTAACGTAACTGTGCTTTGACTGAACCATTTCACTAAAGCGATTTCCAATCGTCGCGCATGCAATGCAGTTTACCAGTTGCAGCGTAAACAAATCGCATTGATTAATTTGTGACGGATGGTCGATTGGCCTTTTGTAGGAGAGTCAACAGCGGCATCATCATCACCATCAGCAACCTTCGACGCAACAGCAGCAGCAGCAGCAGCAGCAGCAGCAGCAGCAGAAGTCCAACCATCACGCAACGGAGTCGAAAACGGAAGACAAAGGCGTCCAAGCTGATTGGGTGCTGCTTCAGGAGACGGAGGCTGAGCTAATGATCATTAGGCCGCCGCAACGGCTCAGCGTTCCAGACCTTACCAAACCGCGTCAGGTTGGTATTAATGGAAAAGCGCTAAAAAAAACAAAAGAAACACAAGAACCATTTTTTAGTTTGAGTTCGAAATAGCCTCAACGCGCAATAGACAATTGGTCATGCCAAGTGGCCCGCCACATTAGATGGCTTGAAAAGTCAATAAATCAATCGACCAATCAATCAGTCAATCATTCAATCAATTTCGTTTATTCTCAGTATCAAGCTGACAGGTAGCAACTTGTAACAGGTAGCAAACATTGTAGTTGGCAAGGAATTCAGAAATGTTAGGCCTATCGTTTTCGAGGTCTTTGTGCCGGTTTCCTTAGGTCCCCCCCCCCCCATGATTTGCGCCACTGGTTCAACAGACAATTCCAATTTTAGCCTATAGATCGGTAGTCTAGTTGCACCATTAAATTTCGCTTCACTTCTCGTTCACTGTTCACTTAAAACGTCGACCTTTCTAATCTTATCTGATCTGATCTAATCTAATCTACTGACGTCTGTGGAGCCACTATATAATGTGCAAATTAGACATCAATCGGTGGTCGATGGCTCAAATGAAGTCGCAATCAGAAGTCGTTGTCCGTTGGAAATATCGAATAGAAATTCTGCCATATATCGGGTCTTTCTGTCCATTTCCCGCCTCACTTTTCTTAACCCTTTCGAGTTAGGTTTCCTATTTTCCAATTCATATCTTAAGCAGTAGCCTAAGCCTATTATCACAGTTGACCATGTCCTTCAACAATTCTGCGGCCAATCCTCGCTAAACCGCGTTGCTGGATAGAAAGTCAGTGTTGTGGCACCCGCAGTGACGTAACTATGAGTTTTCGTTTGGGGACGTAAAGCCTTGAGTATGACGAGTGCAGAAGCTCGAGCCTATAGTGGGGCTTGATTTATTTGGGGGTTTAAGCTTCGTTTGGAGGAGCTTAAACCCCCAAGCCCAACGCTAGTTACGTCCCTGGGACCCGAAATCAACGGAGGTTGTAGCTTGACGACCCTATGGAACCGCCCTCGGGTCCTCGAATGACGACCCTATGGAACCGCCCTCGGGTCCTCGAACAGCGCTTCATTTCTCTTCCTTTCTGGGCTGTAAAAGCTCTTCATTAGGGATATACACACAATCGATCTCTGGGCCTGTTCGGCGCATTTTAAATCGAAACAGAATAAGCACGGGATAACGCTGCCTTCGTTCGTGTCAATCCGGGTCTAATTAAGGAGTTGTTTACGACGGTTTTACCTTCTTCATAACCCGTCGCTCATAAAAAAAATCGATGTTTCGTTGTATTCTAGACAGACAGCTTGCACGCCATCGTTGTTCTGTAGCCTATATATAATAGTAATCGTATACGACTCTCGGCTATTCTTCGATGCCTATATTAGTAACCATGGCAATCGGTCTGCGCTCCTCTGGCGCCACCTATCTGTTGACGGACTCACGAAATATCCGATGACGATCGGTCATGATGAACGACTGATTAAAGTTGTCGTCGTCGTTATCGCTGCATATGTGTGCGTATATGTGCGTCTGTTTGTCTCTGTCTGTCTGTGTGCCTACATCTCTGTCTGTGTGTCTGTCTCTGTTGTGGCGCCGACAGGACTGGCGTGTTTCTAATTGCCTTGTCTCGCTCTCTGTCGTTGTGTTTGACACTGTGTTTGTACGTGTGTTTGTATCTGTTATGCGCACATACGGACACAAACACACAGGCACACGCAAGCATACACTCTGTCCACCCCTTGGCTCTTCGTCTATAGCTGTCAGTCTCCCTGTCCGTCTGGCTGTCCAAATATCTAATCTGATATCATCTGATCTCATCGCATCTGACCTCAAACTGTGCTCATCAAATTTGATCTAGTCTGATCTAATCTAATCTAATCTAATCTAATTTTATCTAATCTAATCTAATACAATAGACAGACTGGGTCAGACTGCTTTCGTGTAGGCCTATTTGTTATTGCCTCTCTCTGTGTCTGTCGGCTTATCTAGTACGTTTCTCTGTCTGTCTGTCTGTCTGTCTGTCCGTCCGTCCGTCGATGATTGCAGGTATATTAACCTAGCTGTTAGTAGCAATTCCAGTTTAACGGCACTGTGTGATAACAACGCTCATTAGCGTCGCCCTCCTCCTTCATCCAGGCTTGGGACTTGCACTGCCTGGTTGGTATCAAGGCACGGACGTGCAGTAGCGTAGCTGTATTAACCTGTTCCTTCGACGGCTGGCTTTTATTTAACTGATGCGTTTACACGATGATGCTCATTGATGCGTGACGATTGCAGCGCATTGGAAGCAAGAGCCACAGCGTTGACGACGATGATGCTGATGAAGACGGTGTCGCCAAACAGGCATCGTCTATCTCTGCCGCTGAAGCCGAGGAGGAACTGCGCCTCGTCAACGATCGCCTTGTCTCGGCCCGTCTGAGGGAGGCCAACCTCCTGGCACATCTCAAGGACTATCGACACAGGGCAGATGACCTCCGCAGGCTGGCAAGTATTCTTCCATCCTTAGACGGCTTCTATGGCGCCTCAGAAACTGAGTGAGATGACAGTGATAAATCACACATCTTTTTCTTTAGCCGTGGCTGGGCTGGAAGCGATCCTAAGTAGATTTCTTGAAGGGGCGCTATATAAATCTTCAGAATGAATGAATGAATGAGTGGTAAATTAATGATGTTGCTGATGATGGTGACGATGATAAATAGAGAAATAATCAGTGACTTCTATAGCGCCGGCGTCTACAGTACAAGGCATCAAGCAATGGCGCAACAAAAACCAAACCGTTAACAAGTCATTACGCTGATAGTCAGTCCAGTGAAACAGCAACCCAGCCTATGTATTGATGATGTTGATGATGATGATAATGATGATGATGGTGGTGGTGGTGATGATGATGATGGTGGTGGTGGTGGTGGTGGTGATGATGATGATGGTGGTGGTGGTGGTGGTGGTGGTGGTGATGATGATGATGGTGGTGGTGGTGGTGGTGATGATGATGATGGTGGTGGTGGTGGTGATGATGATGATGGTGGTGGTGGTGGTGGTGATGATGATGATGGTGGTGGTGGTGATGATGATGATGGTGGTGGTGGTGGTGGTGGTGGTGGTGATGGATGATGATGATGATGATGATGATGGTGGTGGTGGTGGTGGTGGTGATGATGGTGGTGGTGGTGGTGGTGGTGGTGGTGGTGATGATGATGGTGGTGATGGTGGTGGTGGTGGTGGTGGTGATGATGATGGTGGTGGTGGTGGTGGTGGTGGTGATGATGATGATGGTGGTGGTGGTGGTGGTGATGATGATGATGGTGGTGGTGGTGGTGGTGATGATGATGATGGTGGTGGTGGTGGTGGTGGTGGTGATGATGATGATGGTGGTGGTGGTGGTGGTGGTGATGATGATGATGGTGGTGGTGGTGGTGATGATGATGATGATGGTGGTGGTGGTGGTGATGATGATGATGGTGATGATGGTGGTGGTGGTGGTGGTGGTGGTGGTGATGATGGTGGTGGTGGTGGTGGTGGTGATGATGATGGTGGTGGTGGTGGTGATGATGATGATGGTGATGATGATGGTGATGATGATGACGATGATGATGATTGTGTAACTGCACATGCAAGTGAAGTGTAGGGCCTAAGGTAACTATACGATTGGTTTTGACAATTACTCTGATTTGCTGATACGTGCTTAAAGACAATGAAAGTTTATGCTCCAAGGTAAAGAGCGCAGACGTGTGCATTATTAATTAATTAATTATGTGTAACATGCTAATTAGCGCAAAGTACAGATCAGTCATCGATGTCTGGAGAGAGAGAGACAGTGAGGGTATCAGTGCTGGTTGATCTGTATGTACTTGAGAAATTTTCGACAAGGTTGATTCCCTAATATAAAATTAATAAGGAAATGTACTCGAATTTATGAGCTATATACACGAGTTGCAGCGAGGGAAGGAAATCAGTCCATGAAGTGAAGCGATCGAGAGTTGTTGTAGGGAAAGCCTACAGCTGCCAAGAGAGTGTATACTAGGGCCTACTGAAGGTATCGGCCAACAACGCAGCTCAAGACTACACGTAGATCGATACAATGAGCAAAGGAACAATCACAGTCTATGCATGATGACTATGACAATCACCAAGACAACGATGATTGTTAACCCGTTAATTGCAGCAGCTGTTGCTGATGCTGATGCTGATGACGATGATGAGGTATGTGACGATGAACGTGTCGTGCTGGCGTCTTTTCGGATCTCTTCCAAGGCGTGACACATTTAATAGCGGCGACCTTTGCGTACTTTGAGCGTCTTTGAACGCGGTCCGTTGCTTCTATGTACCCTTGATCGATTTGTTAATTATTGATTGCTTGATTAATTGATCGACGTGTGTAACATGTCCGTTGCCTTGGTATAGATTTCGCTGCGTGACTCTCAGATCGAACGCCTTGAGGACGAGATAGCCCGCCTCAAGGACGCTCTCGTCGAGGGGAGGGGCAAGGAAAAGGAACTGCAGTCATTCATCTCTGACCTTCAGCTAACGCTCGATGATCTGCACTCTAAAGTATGAAGACATCTTTTCCACGTCTTGTCTCTTCTCTCACTGTGTGTCTTATTTGTATGCCACGGTGTCGCTCTGCGCATACCTGCTTATGTCTTTGTGTACTTGGGCCTGTCGATCTTTCTCTATTTTTATCTATAGGCTAGTTCTGTATTTGTGTAAGAATCAGTATACCTCTCTTACGTTAGGCCTACTTTAATTGCGTTCCCATACTTTACCTCAGTAGATTACCTTACTTTCCATTACCCAACCTTATCTAATCTAATATAACGAACTCTATAGCGCAGGCATCATAATGTTCAAGACATCAGTTAATGGTCGTTTCAAACGAAATCGCATTAAAAATTCATAATCCAAGCTAGGAAAACCCAGGTCGAAATCCAACAGACCAGAGAAACCAGAAGCAGGCAACAATGGATGGTATGCAACATTGAAAGAGACAAGCCTTAAGTTTGACAGATTGAACTGCACTGAGCGGCGAATTCCAAAGCCTCGGACCAGAGACCGAGAAATCATCTTAGCCCAAAACTGTTCGAGTACAGGACACAGTAAGGTTCAAAGCGTCCATTGACTGATCGAGTGCAATGTCTGATTGTATGAGGGGTGAGCATGGAACATAATTATAGGTTGGCTGGTTAAAATGTAGTACTTTGTGAACTACGAGGCGGATATCAAAATGGATTCTTTGCTCAATGGGCAGCCAGTGCAGTGACTGCAACATAGCATAATATGCTGATTGTCAGGGCCTAGACAAGAGGGTTTTGAACCATTATGCACATTTCCATTAGTGGCAGCAACGAAAAGTAAGATACAGTTGTCGAGTCTTCTGGAAACTAATGCATTGGCCAGTGGAATTAAAACAGTTAAAGGCAAGAGGTCAGATTCTATGAAATTATGAATTAATTCATTCCGAAGATTTATATAGCGCCCGTTCAAGGTTACTACTCAGGAACGCTCCCGACCCAACCCCGTCTGAAAAGGATGGTTTTAAGGCTAGAGTAATATCCCGTATGTGAAATTTAGCTGATCTGCATAATGCCCGAACAAGGTTAATCGTACTCGTTATCTCCAAAAAATTATAGAGCGCTACTGTAAAGCTAAGCGCAGGGCACCAGTTTATTCATGAGCACTGTGTCTGACACAGTGCTCATGAATAAATCGTCAAGTCCGGTTGCAAATGACACAGTGAAGTCATAATTACTTAACCTTACATGCCCTTCATTTCCTTACCAATTGTTATGTCAATTCCCTTTCCATATGACATTACTTTTCCTTTTTAGTATGACGAGTACGTTGTGCTGGGTCAGCTGCGAGACTCGGAACATCAACAAGTCGTTGAAGGTCTCGAACAGGAAGTGGCGAAACTCAAGGAAGAGGTACTTGCCATTTTATGATCGATTTCATTTATATAGCACATTTCATAGGTTACTCCTTCAACCTTTAAGTTCTTGTGAGGCTCAAGAATTAGCTGGACACCTGCAATGTCCTGCATGGCGTCTTTTAACAACGTTAGCGAGATGTTGATAATTCGTATACTTAAAACTATAGTTTTTATGTTCTTCCGTAAATATTAGCGACTTCACCAATTCTCAATCCCACCCCGAGGTATCACCATTTGCTATCAATACCATGCAATTAATAAGTAATTATAGTCGCGTCCATCAGAGAGAGTGAGAGAGAGAAAGAGAGACAGACAGACAGACAGAGACAGAGTCAGTCGGTCAGTCAGTTGACCCATCTATAGTAGGCTACCTAGCCAAAATGGTAAAACTTAAGTAAAAGTAAGCGCAATAGCGGCAACATTCATACCTACAATGAGTAAAAAATTACCGGTTAATCTGCAATTTGCTTAAGTAGAAGCGAGTAACTATATTTAACCAAATAATACATATAAAGTAAAAGTAAAGTTATCTTAAAACCTGGTGCACTTATGAAGCATACAGTCTGCGCATGTCATCGGCCATGTCGGTCGACTTACAGACCTCTGCGTCATCTAAGTGCAGGATTTGCCCAGTAACTTTGAACATGCTGGAGTTTTCTGGTGCTAGGTTTGCGTTCCGGACTTATTCGTCAATTTTGCCAAGGATTTTGTACGTTTAAGGTGCGTTTTCTTCGCAAGACGCCTAGGCCCAAGTGACTGCATATGTACGGTCGAGTCTGAGCCATACGGACCGTGTACGCCGCCTGTAGCCGGGTGTTTTCTTCTCGGCGGAGGGCGACCGACGCGGGCCATTGGATTTACCGCGACCGTTAGTCACCGGTGGCTCTTCAATCTACCTAGCCTACAGCCACGCGACAAATGCTTTTTTCTGCGTACTCCTTGTGTCTCGACGGCTAGCCGGACATGCGTCATCTTTCACCAGTGAGGGACTGCTCGTCGGCAGCGTCACCGTGTGTGCGAACGTTGTCACCTGTCATCGCTCTACTTCATCGACGCAACTTTGGTTGGTTCCTCGTGTGTTCGTCTGCTCAACACTGGTGACTCAGCTACTGACTACTGTGCATTGATTTGATAACTGATGTAATATTATTCGTGCATAATGACATTTAACATCATATAGGATAGCGCAGATAGCGCCTCTGAGTAGATATCTTGAAGGGGTACCATAAAATGTTCAATAATTACATTACGTTACAGTCTATCGGATCATCGTAGAGGTTAACGAAGTAGTGTCAAAGTTAACGGCTCTAGCAAGCCATATATTATAAGGTGTCGTTGAGTTCTGGATATTACTATTACTAGTACTATTTCTGGAAATTCGTTGTGCTGTCCGGGAGGATGAATGATTTGCGCTCCTTATTACAATGATGGAATCGATCAGTGTAATAAGGAGCGGAAACCATACATCCGTCAATGACGCCAAAAACAGGCAATGTAAGGCAACCATAAGATTTCGCTAGACCTGTGACAGACGCCATAGAAGCACTTGTATCGTGAGGGGCGCTATATAAGTGAGAAGCTGCTGTGCTGGACCTTGGACACTGCATTAATAAGCTTAGGCATTTAATATTGCTGTGATGCGTTGATGCATGAGTTTGCTCTGGAAGTACTTCACGTAATCAGACGCATTTGAAAGGTCGTTGGCTAAGCTTGTGCTGCAAATATTTCTGCCAACCAGATTAGGTATACCCACAATTTTTTGGGTGGCTTGGGTTATGCAGAGGTAGGGTGCTGCCCATGGAACCTTAATTTGGAGCATATGCCATGAAACTTGTCCTCGAAACAGGATGGCATCAGGGTTATTTCCCACGTTGTATAACCCGTTTATTTGCGGCATCGACCACTCTAGGTCTAGACGTGAACTAACCAAGAATCACCGATGTAACTGACGACTGCAGTTTTGTGGTTTGTTTTATTGGTTTACACAGTCTTGCATTTTTGTGGTTTAATTAACTGTGTTTGTGAGTTTACTTTAATATGTTTACTCTTTATTTTCCTCTTTATTTTCAGCGAATGGCTCGCATTTCCTTGGAGCAATTTCGCTCACGTAATAACTTCCTTAGTGCTAGAGTAAGTTTAGCTAGAGTAAGTTTAATCTCTGCCTGTGCATTGTAAGATAATACCACATGTTACAAGTTTATCAATAATAGGCACCCGTTAAGGCCTGATCGCGGTTAAAATCGGTTTTCCTGGTGGAATATAGGCCTAGAGCTCATTTTATTTATTATGTAGAATGTTTAGTTGGGCAGCCGTAAGATTACGCTAAACACTTAAGCACATTTTGCACCTTAACGACGAGCATGTACACAGACTTCTAAAATTGACTGGGAAATCAATGCAGCTTGTCGTCAAAGTGTTAGCAAACTAACCTTTTCCGACCTTCTCCAAGAGCTCTCATGTACTTCTCCCCTGCCTTACTTTTCTCCTGTCCACAACAATCTTGGAATCATCTTCGATAAAAAAAACTTTTGACTTTGCCGACCACATCACCCAGTAGGCCTTTACCGACCACATCACCCAGCTATCTCGCACCAGCTATATGCACATTCCTGACCTTCGTCGACTACGCCCAATAATTGATTTGAAGACCGCGTGCACAATTGGCACCTCAATTGTTCATTCCAAATTCGACTATTGTAATTTCTCTTTTCTTCAACCTCGACTCTTCTTAAATAAAACGCCTGAAAACGGTCCAGAGCGCTCACACCCGCGCAGTTAGCAAAACGCCCAAACGCCATCACATAACCCCCTTTCTCAAATCAACTCATTGGCTAAAAGCCCCCCCGCGCATCCATCAGAAAATTGTATCTCTTACCTATGCAACCAGTGTTTCCGTTAACGCCCAAATGGCCGTATTTACGTCCGTGACAAATGTCCAAAACGTCCAAATTTTTCGGGCTAGGCGTACCTAAAATTCCAGTGGTGAGTTGCATATAAGTATACGTCCATTTGTTTATCGTCGGGCTTATATATAGGCTACGTATACGCGCCAAGCGGCAAAAAGGAGATTGAGTGCGTTGTATCGGCCCCAAAGAAACTAAAGTTACAGTGATTTACTGACTGGCATTTATTACATATTTCGGTTTGTTTATGCATCAGTTCTCAGTAGACCTAACTGTTGTTTCTTGTCGTATACAAACTTTCGTTGGAACTTGAAAATGCTGTCTTAAATATTGATAATAAAGTGTGTCATTGTGCATTCTGTTATGTCATAATTATAAGCCCGGTGTGATAGCCGTTAGATATGAGCTACGACCAAAATTCTAGGTCACGACTCTAACGGAAATACTGCCTACAACGCCCTTCAAACAACCTCTCAACCTTCTTACATTCGCCAGCTATTCGCCATCATGCGGCCAAGGTTTACTTGCTGACCATCACATATTTCTCTATCTCGGCCTCCAGTCTCTGAAATTCTGCAACCGCTCCTTAGTCTATGCTACACCAGCTCTTTAGAATGGACTCCCAAAAGATCTGCGCCAGTTTGCTCAATGTTCATCCTATCTTTCTGTTAATTAATTTAACCTCTCCTCCGCTTGCATTCTGCCTGTACTGCTTTTCACTCACGACTGAAAACCGAACTCTTCAAGCTTTTCTATCCTGATCCTACTCCTGCGCCACCACACGACCACCATCATCAACGACTTCCACCGTCGCACCATGCTGTTTCCTCGGCTTGACCTCCCCGGATTCTGACCTGGCACCGGAACGGACAAACAGTCGAGAACGGTGCCAGGTCAACCTGACTTGATTTGATGCAACACCGATGAATAAGCTGGTCTCTTTTGTGTTGCGTCGAGAACTTTCGGAAATTTACACTACATTACATAATATTATAATACGTATACTGGTACGTTGACGATCATAGGCCTGTTGTTTATTTAAAGCTATCTGTAGGCCTACACAGTATACAAGTATAATTATTGTTCTGTATTAATTGTAATTCTGTTGCAATCTAGGACTTCAATCTACACAAATTACATCACATATTCCCATTAAACTTACTAAAGACAGATCAAGAAACAGTTTCAAGCGATCACTATGACGCATCTTAGACACCTGTTAGATTGCCATGTTTGCCATGTTAAGAGGCCTTGTGAGATTCTTAAACACACACACACACACACATACACACACACACACACACACACACACACATGTACATGCATTCGTGACTTTGTACAATCTAGAAACCTAAAGAAATCACTCTGGGAATCGTGGTTATAGAGGCTTAACTCCCCAGGACACAATAATAATAAAAGATGAAACAGTATATGATTCGAATTGATGATTGTATGTCACGAGATCTCTAGTATATATATATATATATATATATATATATATATATATATATATATGTATACCTTGCCTATATATTATAGATAGGCCTATATAGCATTACTATAGTATGCATAGCCTCTATACGAGACATATATTGTATAGGCATATGCCTTTCAGACGTAATGAATCCACACACACACACACACACACACACACACACACACACACACACACACACACACACACACACACACACACACACACACACACACACACACACACACACACACACACACACACACACACGAACACACACACACACACACACACACACACACACACACACACACGTAAACCCAACACACACACACACGAAGAGTACACACACACACACACACGAAGACACACAAAACACACACACACTCACACACACACACACACACACAAACACACACACACACACACACATGAACACACACACACACGAACACACACACACAAACACACACACACACACACAAACACACACACACACGAAACACACACACGCGCGCGCCAGTTTCAATAACATTTCTGCACGAGATCTAGACACAGAAGTGGTGCCGTGGTTCTCTGCACCTGTCTTTTGGTATTTTGTGTTCTATCCAATTATACTCTGTCTGTGTTTGTCTGTGTCTGTTTCTGTCTGTCTGCAGTTTCTGTCTGGTTGTATGTCTTGCAGAGATGCTACAGTTACCCGTATAGGCCTATGGATGAAATATGTCTGTTGTTTCTGTCAGTCTTTGTCTATATGTGTGTGTCTGCTAATTTGTTCTGCCTTGCTGATGGCTATGCAGAAGCTGGCCCTTAGCTACGGACAGCCGGCACTTGGTTACCAGTCGCTTCAGCATCTGTCAAAGAATGCGGTCCATTTCCAGAGCACCGGAAGCCTTGTTCCAACATCCAATGCGTCCTATCAGAATCACGACAAGGTTACACACACATTTGCATACATAGCCATTAGATGAGCTATATAATAATGCATGTAGGCTATAGGTCTATGTTTATACCAAAGCACAGTTACAGACTTACAGTAAAGGGTATGCGCACGTGATAGACTTACTTATCTTATCAATCGTCGGCTGTTGTAGCTGTTTAATTGTATTAGATAAATTTCGTATCTTGTGTGTTGTAAATATTTGGGTGCATGTATACCCATGTCTCTGTTACAAAAATTTGTTGACTGCGTACTCACTTGAAAAAATTGTGGCAGAGAAGTCTTGTCAATAAATCAGACCACAACATTATGTTTTGAGCCAAAAGCAACAAGACTATAGTGCCGACCGATTCTAGACCTACGTTTCAGATAATTATAGTAGGCCCTATTAATCACTAATAGGCCTAGTCACAATATGACTATTATAAAGGACGTTTATTTGTCTTGGTTTATACATGATGTCTGAAGGGTTAGGCTCCTTTATAATAGTCATATTGTGACTATTAGTGCTTAGTGAAGGATCTCACCTGATAAATTAAATGAAACATGAGCAGGGTCGATCGAGTCCATACGGTCGCTAGGATATATAAACACGTGTAGCCCTACGTTTACATTTACCAGTCGATGGTGGCTTCGAGTGAAATCGCATGTCAAAAATCATCCATTGCAAAAGCCAGGTCGAGACAATATGATTTATTGTAAACATTGCATGCATTGTTACACTGTAGCCTAACTATTACATGCATGTATCATATGTATTGAAAATTGCATGCATGCATGTTATACATATATTTAATATACGTCTGCAACTGACTGTACGCATGCCGCATGCGCACAATATTAACACCGTATAGGTCTATACGCAGGGGCGGCGCTGGCCGGGGGGGTCCAGGGGTCCGGACCCCCCCAGCTGTCGTTAAGACCATTTATCCAATTCGTGTAAATCCGAATAGATTTTTTTTTGGGAGGGGGTGGGGGTCTGGTTTCGCTGACAGCCTTGCAACTAATGTCATGACTTTGTAACTCTTTCCAATATATTAAATTAATATTATGATCATCACTATTTATAAGAGAGACAAAAACTTATAAGCAATAGTTAAATATCTTTTAAACTTGTCACGACACATATTGATGTTTGATGTTATCTTCTGTTTCAATGTTTACAAAATCAAATTAATTAAGATAAAATAGTAATTACATGCTTGCAAATTTGTGACCAAGTCAACGTAGCATCTAACAAATCAAGTTCATTTTTAAGCTATAAATGTTTAGTTCAGAGTGGCTGAAATGAGCTCCATATGGCAACATTATACTCCAAAAAGCGTTGGCGGGTCTGGTTTCGCTGACAGCCTTGCAGCTAATGTCATGACTTTGTAACTCTTTCCAATATATTAAATTAATATTATGATCATCACTATTTATTAGGTCTACTCAAATTCTTTAAATTATATTTAACTTACCTACTAAACCTCTCTGCAGATAAAATAGTAATTACATGTTTGCAAATTTTTGACCAAGTCAACGTAGCAACTAACAAATCAAGTTCATTTTTAAGCTATAAATGTTTAGTTCAGAGTGGCTGAAATGAGCTCCATATGGCAACATTATACTCCAAAAAGCGTTGGCGGCTGGGGCTCCGCCCCAGACCCCGCTGGGGGAGCTTACGACGCTCCCCCAGACCCCCTAATCGTGGGCAGCTTCGCGCCTTCGGCGCTCGCAGTGCCTCGCAAGTTAATTTCATTTTCGTGGACCCCCCCACAACTAAAAACCCAGCGCCGCCCCTGTCTATACGCATGGCAGTTATTCAATACGACTAACAGTTAACGCAGACTAACCTGCAATGGAATGTTACAAATACATTTAACTCATGTCCATGGATCCTGTCTCAGTGGTTCAGGCTGCATCATATAGGGCGTATTCCGAGATCGACGCGGTATAGATGGTCTATGGCAGAGCTTCCCAAACTTTTCAGTTTTACGGACCGACAGGATTAACTGTTAGTGTTGCGAACCGGCAGGAATTTTCCCACTGCATGAGGACCGGTGCCATATTGATTAATTCTCTTTTTCGTTTTCGATCACCTGAATTCCTCAAAATTTATGTACTGAAATTTATTGGTAGAAAAATCCTAATTTACAGCAGTATAGAGCAAAATTAGCTCACCTAGTTACGAAGAATTGTATCAAATTTTAGGCAGATTTGCCAAAATGCTGACTATATGCCGAATTTTCAGTCAAAGCCTAGGCTAATCGAAATGTTAAGTTTTACCCCAAATTTTGACTAAACTTTATTTTTGGTCTAAGTGTAGCGGCTTTTCTTCACCTTTCTAGCCGGGTGCATCGTCGCGCGGAGGCGCTCCCTCCGTTTTTCTCTGTGGTACCAACTAGGATGACTCCACTGGCTCCCCTTTCCCCGCGGGTGTCCGACTTCCGTGGTCTGCCAGAAGGCATTACAGGAAGAAACGACCAGTCAGTCACACGTCCGCAAGATTTAGTACTTCAGTAGCTTCAACGACACAGGCGACTGCAACAACGATCCTCCGAATGATGTATCTGCTGTGTTCTTCTGAACGAGTTCTTCCTTCTCGGTGTCTGTCTTCGTCTCCGTGCTTTGTCTGTCTGAGTGTTTGAGCTCGCAAGTACATGTAAGCACTTCCTTTTCAGGGGGGCCCCAAAGGGGACCGGCGGGAGGAGAGAGGACTCTACAGGGAAACCGGGAGGGGACCGAGGGTGAACTGAGAGGGCACCGCCGGCAGGAGAGGAGACTCTAGAAAAGTCTAAGCAAACATGAACGCCTTCAAAGAAAAAACCAACACGGCAAACAGACCCATTGTCTAGCCGAAAGGGAGGAACCCTATCCCGCTACATAAATCTTTGCGTTTAAGCAGTGTAGTGATGTTTCTTGTAAACTGCCTGGAATCCATAATTAATTGTAGTTGCTTTAAAATGTGATTCTTAGGCCATGCGGGGTCATCGCAGCGTCGAAAGCTCTCCCTCGATGAGACGCTGCGTGCGCTACAAGGAGGCGGCCCTTGCCCACGACCGCAACGACCCCTGGGATCCTGACGACGACGACCATGAACCATCGAACACCGGATTCCAACGCCCCAGTCCGAAACACGGGGGAAGCTACAGCGCCAATCAGTCGCCGATCAACGCCAGACGAGGAATCCTTCACGACAAGACGGGCGACAATTCCCGGGCGACGCCGGGTACATACAACGGACGATGCACCGTTGACGAGGCCGACGAGGACGGGGCAGACGATGACGGTGGGGCCACCTGCAGGCGGGTTATGAGCGACAAGGACTTACTACGTCGTGGGGCTCTGGGGCCAGGCGCCGCCGCCCGGGCTAACATTCCGCTGGAAGGGGAACCGGAAGTGCCCCGAACGAGGACGCTCGTCCGCAAGGCTTCCTACATCTGTGGCATCCAACAGCACAGCGTTCTTGACGACTTGACGGATTCCGTAGACTGACTTTCGGGACGCTTCGTCGCGCATATCCGGTCTACAAAAGCCATGTGTAGTATGCGCTAATATTTCGTCAGACTGGGACTACACGTGACTAATACCGAAAATGGTCCTCTGTGTTGACTCTACATAGGCCAATGCAAATTTCTTGTGGGACTGAATTAAAACAGGCTTCAGTGTTGCTTGAAAAGATATTGTGAAGAGTATAATGTAGGCCTATATGTACTCTAAGATCTATGTTGTTAAAGGGCCGTAATTTTCTTAAACGGAACGATACATAATCCGCAGTACGTATGACTTAGAAATAGATAGGCTATGTGAATGTTTAATGAGCCTATGTTGATTTATTACACGTCTAGCTGTCGCTTATAAGCGCATTTAAAACAAAATAAATGTTGGCATATCAGTACATTTAAACATGTAGACTTAAAAATTAATGTAAATGTTCGCGTTTTTCTATAGCGACCGTATATGGCCTCGACCCTGCTCATCTTTCAATGAATTGATCGGGTGAGATCCCTTCACCACCGCTCGCCCGTTTGAATGGACGCCACGCCATTTAAGGCCGTGCAAGGGCCGTGCTAGCTCGAGATTTAAATCTCTGAAATAAGCCAGCATCGGGAAGCGGACCGCGATCCGCATGCTCTCTTTCACAGAGGCGCATGAGACACGCGGCCAACGCTCTTACCAATGTAACTAATTGGACTTAGTGTTACTTAAGCGTATCTTTAGACCTTCCTCTTAGGACCATAATGCTCCGAGTTTAAACACATCGATCGCGGACCTCTCAAACGCAATTAAAATTTGTTCTCGAAAAGCGACGTTAAGCATAAAGGTTGCTTCTCGGGAATGGAATAGAAGCGACGACTTTCGCTACGCTATATATATAGGCCTACTGATCTGTTGGTATATGCATGTATGCATGGGTAGGCCCAAATATGGGTGTTGGTCAAAACATAAATAATGCGACGTATCTCCGTATATGACCTATACTATAGTGTACTCACTCTATAGTGTGTATAGCTAATAAAAATCTCGGCGCTACACAAAATCTGCGCCACGAAGGCCAATTCCTACCCGCACTATATACAGGTATGTACGATCAGCTGTTATCGTACGTTAAACATAAATTAAACAGGCCTACATATAGGACCATCAAAAACGAGTTCCGTAAAAAAATAACCTACTTGGGAACCCTCCTTTCTCTTGT
Source organism: Aporrectodea caliginosa (assembly GCA_020284085.1). Classification (NCBI taxonomy): domain Eukaryota; kingdom Metazoa; phylum Annelida; class Clitellata; order Crassiclitellata; family Lumbricidae; genus Aporrectodea; species Aporrectodea caliginosa. The sequence goes on from JACEVL010000666.1 coordinate 2,046,473, forward strand.
CCCCATGTGGATAGACTATTCCCATCTCTGTTTGTTGCGTAGCTATACCCTATTCAAGAGCTATAACTGTGTTGGTGTGGAAACTGTGGCAATGCCGTGTACAACAATTAAAGGGACTCACTCTATTCATTATCATATTACAAAAACGGTCCCTCGCACGGATATCCAGCCCAGGTTACGAATGCAGTTCCCCGCAATCCGCATCCTACAACTGAAGCCCGGTGCCATCTCTTCTTCTTACATCTCACATACCACCTGTGCTCCTTTATGGGGCCGAGATCTGGACGCTCACATTAACCCCAGAGCAGTGTGGCGAACAGGCCATAAGGCTTGAATCTAGGCCCTATAAATAATAACTATCTAACTTAAATGACCCATAATAGTTTAATATTTAAGATATTTTAGTGCGCTGTAGTTTATTTTTGGCATGTATAACGTTTTATTTAATTAATTATAAACACTACAACACTCATCCTGTCCAATAATTAACTGCTATAGCCTAATTAGGGCACCTTATATTTATCTACGTCGGCTGTTTTATTTCGCAAGATAATCAATAAAGTAAGTTAGTGAGTTGACCAGAATAGGTCTTCCGTGCTAGATTAAAAGATGTAGGCATACAACAAGAAAATAATAGATGAACAAATTAAACCTGAGTCCCGATGCGTTGCCTGTGGCGCAAAAGGTGGAGCGTACAATCTACACATAATGATACGAAGTTATAATTATGTATCACTTGGTCAGTGACAAATACAGTAGCCTACATTCGTGTGCTGGGCATATCCGACATATCGTATAGCCTACAAATCAGCGTCTGGGTTCGTGTGAGTTATATGTACCAAATAGGCCTAATTATATATAGCCTATTTACCAAATATATAACTTTTTATTTACATAAAAGGCTAATCGGTGCGATCCCGAGTAACGCCTTAATTATTATTATTAACTGTCTGGACGAAGCTGGCGCCGCTAATCCTACGTGGGAAGGCCCCCTTTGTTGTAGAACACGAGCTGGTCCGAGTCCTGAGAGTGAGAGGCTAATTAATGGACTGAGCAATCCTCGGGGATAGACCCGTTCGTTAGAAATAAAGCAATCACAACACTGTATAAAACACGGGGAACGCAAACAGCTTACCTGCCCGGTGCTGTTCGAGAAACCAGTCCGTCACATCTCTCTGGTAAGAGGCAAACTGATCGGTATGTTCTGAGCGAGTCCAGGTGGCTGTGAGCCGCTCAGGAAAGATCCGATTATGTAAATTTGATAGTCGGAAAACGCGTTGCAAAATAAACATGTGTCTATGGCAGAATGACGTATACGCGGGCTTGTCACTGGAATATCTTGCCCCAGGATCGCAGAGAACGTCTGGTGTCTTATATGAATGCATGGGCGTCGGGAGCCAAGGCGGGCCCCGAGGTAGACACTTCTCAGAGTCCATCAAGGCCTCTGGTTTTTTTTCAATTTTATCAGTAATCCCAAGTCTGATATGAGCCTATAAAAAAGGCTATAAACTATATTTAATGAATATTATTTCGAGAACGACACCGAAGTCTAATATTCTTGCCAGAGAAACCTCGACTGCCAGTGTCCCCAAACTTGTTAGACGATGTTTGCAGTAAGTTAACACAATGGTGAAGCGTAGAACATTTCTTACCCTTGCTACAGTGCATATTTTAACAGATTTTGACTACTGGGGCAAAGTCTGCCACGACTAGGCTATGGGTCAGAGGGAGTGTCGCAAAAATTAAGCTCCCCATCGGGGTCTGAGCCCAGCCGACAACGCATTCTAGAACATTTGCTGCCAAATGGAGACCATTTTAGACACTTTATTTGACCATATTTGCTCTTTATTATTATACAATATCCCTATTTAAGTTATTGTTAGAAGTTTGAAGTTTGAAACATAATTAGATCAACGAGCCTATAGTTAGAAGACAATCGAAACCATGTCTACGTACGTTTCTCTTTGTCTGAAAACAATCGTAACCATGTCTACGCTTTCTCTTTAGGCCTCTATTTGAAGACAATCGTAACCATGTCTACGTATAAATTCTCTTTGTCTGAAGACAATCGAAACCATGTCTACGTTCTCTCTTTGTCTGAAGAGAATGAATCGCAATCGTAACCATGTCTACGTATTCTCTTTGTCTGAAGACAAACGTAACCATGTCTACGTATTCTGTTTGTCTGAAGACAATCGAAACCATGTCTACGTTTTCTCTTAGTCTGAAGACAAACGTAACCATGTCTACGTTTTCTCTTTATTTGAAAACAATCGTAACCATGTTTACGTTTTCTCTTTATTTGAAAACAATCGTAACCATGTCTACGTTTTCTCTTTATTTGAAAACAATCGTAACCATGTTTACGTTTTCTCTTTATTTGAAAACAATCGTAACCATGTCTACGTTTTCTCTTTATTTGAAAACAATTGTAACCATGTCTACGTTTTCTCTTTGTCTGAAAACAATCGTAGCCATGTCTACGTTTTCTCTTTGTCTGAAGACAATAGGCTACCCTTGTCTAATAATTCTATCTTGTCCTAACACAATCGTAGCCATGTCTAATCATTCTCTTTGTTTGAAGACAATCGTAGCCATGTCTACTATTTCTCTTTATTGAATTTTATTTGCCATGTCAACGTTCTCTCTTTGTCTGAAGACAATTATAGAAACCAGGTCTATGTGTAAATTCTTCTATTAGATTTACTATACCACTAAAATAATAATATTGTTGATATAAGGAAGTCAGTGACAGGCTGAGTGACTGTTGTGCAGTGGAAAGCTGCAGCTACAACACCGTGCAAGTGATAGTATTGTGATCAGAGTTATTGTGTGACGTGTGCTATGGGCAGGGGTCGAAGTGGGAAACAAGAGGTGCCGGTATGGATTTAAGAACCATTACCCCTTCCCTACCGGTATGGATTTCTCACCTGGAGAAGTAGCCTATCGGTATGTTTTTAGCCGGCCAAGAGAGGTTCCGGTATGGCACACCGTTTCATACCGTCACACTTAAAACAATGCATGGCTATGGGATTTGGTTTCTTTTGCCAAACTACATTTGCCTAACAAACAGTGCAGTGGTTTAACTTTAGCACTCCCGGAGGGGATCGACCGGTGCGGACGTCCGCATCTGACTTTGGTACATATATTTATTTCAGTACAACGTACCGTATTGAAAACTGTTCTAATTAAAGCACCAACTACCAACTCCAGACCAATTGGTACTAGGTAGTCTGTTCTGTATTGCATTGACGTTCGTCATTTCAAAATGTTCGGTTGCAGTCTAGGACAGCTGACTAAACATTTCACAAGTTCATGCTTCAAACTTCCCAAAACTATACAAACAGGAATAATGTGCTCGTTAAAAGGTTTAGTTTCTTCTTCATTTAATACCCCCAGTTTAGGCCTACTATTAAATCAGACCATAGGATACCATATCCTTGTGGATGAGGAGATTGCTCAGATTGGAATATAACTGCAGGTTTATCCGGGGCAACAGACGGCTATACGGCCAGCCAAGTTCCCTGCTTGTTCTACTTCCGTCCCACAATATACTCCATCAGCCGTTCTATCTAAACTTTGTGTCCACTTGCTATAATTTAAACAGCATTTACATAAGATGCTTTTAAATAAGATAGAACTAGTAGTCTATTAATGACAACATTCATTATGTTGGTGTTTCATTGGGTTTGGCGAGTGGACGTCCGCAAAGGGGTCGGGGAGGGCAAGGTTATATGCGGACAATGTGGAGGAAGACGTCCAAAGTACGTCATTTTCTGCAGACATTCTTTATGGACGACCCCTTACACATTACAGTACAGCATAAAATTGTGTAAATCCTATCTAATTTTACATGTACAGTAAAATGCAATTGATAAAATAAAACGACTGTAGAAATCATCCAATCCGTTTAATTTCACGAGACACAATCAACACACTGATAATTGAGAACGTCAACAACATTAAAGCAAGAGTAACAAAATCTACATAGTGAAGTCTACAAAGTCTTTCTTCATGAGCATGATTCTTAGCAGGTAGCAGGAAGTGTTCTGGTCAACCTCGACAAAACTATAACAGAGGACGAGAAATTTCTACCTACCTCCCTTTGAAACAATCGCAAAAAGAATTATAAAATTAAATTAAGTTCTCTTTTGTTATTTAAAATCCCTCCAAAGAAATTAAATAAATTCAAGACTGCTGTGGATCAATTGGCGTTCGTCGACAGTAGCCGAACGAGGCCACTAAATCCAGTTCATGGTCTTCTCACACAAAATAACTTTGGGACATGAAGTTCTACATCCGAGATCAACTTACTTAACACTTTAATGACGAGTGTGTACTAAAACACATAGGAAACTAATCTCTCTCGTCGTTAAAAGATGCATAGAAGTAATGCATGGCTCTATACACTCATTCGTTTGAAGAAACAGACAGATCACATCTATATGACAACGCCAAACAGAAAATCAATTCATTGTAAGCAAAATACAGTAGCCAGATTTCAGTCAAGATTAGAAAAGGAATGCCTACAGCGAAAAACTCAGTAAAAGTCAGCTTCGTAACTAAATTTAGATGAGTTGTTTGTAGTTCTAATCGCAGTTAGTCTATGTCATCCTCGGGCAGTCATCAGTTGGTCAATCCTTTCCACACCTGAAGTACAGAACGAAAGCATTCGGCTTGAAAATCGCACAAAGCCAAGGATAACATCACATACAGACTTAAAGACACAGACAGACAAACATATGGTACAGCTAAATGCCACTTGAGGCATACACTAAGACTATCCATAAAGCTGCAGCAAGGTCTGTTGCCATTTCTGTAGTGATTAGTGTAGATAAACCCCAGTCCAGACACGCTGACAAAAAGACGGGCAACAGAATCCACTTTGCAGGATTAGGGTTTACAGGAATAGCATGACCAATCGTTTATACTGCACCTGAAACCAAACCTCAGCAAAAACTCATACAGCAGAACACAACCACAATTGGTAAGATTTCAATGCACCATACAAACATAATGTGTCTGGCAGGGAAATATGCAGGGACATATGCTCCAAGGAAAACTGAATTCTCACTTCAACCAGTCATGCATGTATGTATATATGTATTAATTCATGTATAATATGTATGTATGCATGCATATATCTGAACATTTACATATTGTCTTTAAGAACCTCGTAAAGGTACAGATCTACAAAAGTGCATCTGAAAATGCTTTCCCAAGCAAAATCTGAGCAAAAGCTATGGATTTCCCAACATTAGTACACTGAGACTTAAGGTGAACGTCATGACATTGTCAAGAAGACCTTACGAAGTGATCGCCTTCAGAGGGTTCCACTTCAGCTGGTGAAAGGCAAAGCAGAATGTGTTGCCGAGCAACACCAGCATTCCGAGCATTCCAAATGCTCCATACTTGCGCTTGTCAGGATCTACAGTAATGAACACATGAGGTTAGGTGACTTATCTGAGCAATTTCTTAGCATCTTAAACTATACTACTCAGGCTGTAGTGCTTACTCACAGTTTCCACGACCTTCACTGGATTTTGACTGGAATTTTCCAACAGATTATGTTATCGTCATTAAAAAATTTCTATTGTGCACAAAATCGCACAGCAATATAACTCGCAAGTCAACCAACAGGTCAGTGTTGGAGAGTTACTCTTAAAAATAAGTTAACATAACTAGTTACTGAGCTTGAAAAAGTAACTAGCAACTGATTACAGTTACTTGTCCAAAGTAACAAATAACTTTTATTTACATGTACAACAAGTTCAATTTGTACATCAATATTGGCTGTATTGGTGAAATAGTAGCAAAGTGGGGTTTGGGGCAAACAAGTCGTCACAGACCTCATCACTTGGCAAGAGAACTGCCGCACACTCCTGCAAAAGTTCAAGTTGTGCCCAAGGCCACATTTGGATCAACTCCTATAAACGGGAATAGGCTGATTCAAGCTATTCACAGGGAAGCAGAGCAGATGGCTCAACAGGGTCCGTTATCCGCAGACTCCACAGCAACTGCAAGCTTCTTGATGAACAAGGCACTGGCCTCCTCTCGGCAATGTCTAATGCTAGGTCTCTTCGTCAAGGATGTCTCCAACTGTGCAGGCCCTCTGGAGATCTCATCTATCATGGCCGGATACATCTCGACCATCCAGGAAGACCGTATACTCCTCGTCGCTAACCTCAGTGTCCCTGAGAACCTATGAAATGTGGCTGTGGACGGTGCCAAGTTTGCTGCAGGCCAGTTTGCGAAGGCTCTCATGTTTTACCACCTTGGTCACGCATGCACTAGCATAAGCAGGAATGCACACAATGTCAAGCAGCTCAGTAAGTGTCATCAAGCCGTAGAGCACAATGCCAGAAATCAACCCAAATCCTATAGTGAGGGGGAAGACAACTCCTTATCCAGGCTGGCATCAGCAAGGCCTGCACACATGCCATCAAGGGCATTCACAGTCCAACGGTATTTCTTATCACAATGTCACAAGCCCAGATCTCAGAACGGAGGAAGGCTCACTGATTTTGTGTAGGCGGACTATCTGAGTGGACAATGCCCTCCCTCGACAGGCGGCTGCTAAATGTATCCTTGGGTTGCAGTCATGTTTCATCGAACCTGGTGGTCATTGAAATACAAGTACAGGTAGACACTCTTTCACTGCTAACTTATCTTTGGATGCCCTTTGGCCGATGATCTTGAGCTGTTCGGGCAGCTACTCTGTACAGTGATTTGTGTACAACTGGAGACTGTTGATGAACTGCAACTGGAGGCTGAAGCCTGAAGGTCATGTACTTTTCCATGTTGTTTACAAGCAGCTGTTTTCTTCTATTGCTGGCCTTCGATGTGCATAGTGTGGATATAATCAAATGTCTGTCATAACTACGCAGGCTGTGAGAGACGACTGGGATACTTTTTTCTACTGAGTCAATGCACAGCTTGCAACTGCAGCTGTCGTGGGTCACCCTTCAGTATTCGCCCGTCGTGTGGCATAGGTCGAGGACTTTATCCTCGCCACTCTCCTGGCTGCAACTGTCCCTGATGAATGCTTGATGATATTTGTCATACATCAGCATATTATCCAAATGCCTAACGACCTTCCAGATCTATGCCTGCTCATCTTGGGGCATCCACTGTCCACAGCTTGTAGTATATAACAGGGCCTTTGGTTTCATCACCGCAGCACACGGCATAGCCATAGCTACATGGAAACTGGTTTGCGACTCTTCTCTAGGTTTCTGATGAACCCACTCACCAAAGGTCAGCATCTCTAATTTGGCACATATTATGCATGGTGCATGCATTCTGCTTGTGGTGAATCTCAAACTTGAGATATTCAAAGTGCATTCTACTGACCAATACAACTCATATAAATTCATAATTTAAAAGAAAAAGTTACTAATTTTTGCATTACCATAACCTCATAAAGTAATCATTTAATTATTGCTGTACATAACTTTTAAGAAACAATTAGTTACAGCAAGTTACTAAAACATAGTAGCCTACATGTACTTAGTTACATTAATGCACCACAAGCAGTAATGCAAAAACACTGGTGGTAGTGAAGTTAGCTGTTCAGATGTTTGAAATAGAGTTTAGAGGTGTTTCCTTGAAGAAACGAAATAGTTTTTTTAGAAGAGTACGTATCTGGGTAGTTAATAGTATACCAGGTGCAGAGACTTTATGACTTGCTATGACTTTACTCCAAGTGAATGTTACTTTGTCTTCTGTATTATGATAATGGTGCTATAGAATTCATTAGATTACATTAGATGGGTGTAGAATGTGGATACATAGATACATAGTTCATTCCAGCATAAATTTTTATTCTAAATCTACTTCTGTTTAGGCAAGGTAATGTAAAGTCAAGTAAATCCATGCAATGGTTCCAGTTTGTGCTAGTTTTCTACATTAAAAACTGTTTAAATTTCATTTAACTTATTTTTGAATAAGGGAAACTGGTTTTTCACCTCCGGTATAGTATCCCTTGGCAGCGACAACGCGTCCAACGAGATAAACAACCCCGGCGCCAGCCGACAGTACCTAAAAAACCATGACAAAAACAACACTAAAATGATTTACAATTATCTATGCACATGGCAATTTTTAATGGAATATGAGGTACTCCCACACCTGTGGCTCACTGAAGGTGCGCTATCCCTGTAAGCATCACTCCTATTCATGGGATCCCCTGCTGCCAACCGCAACCTATTCCCTGCATCCCAGACCGCATGACCGAATTGTCCCACGGGCTGACAATTTAATGAGAAAAACGTTTTTACAAGAATGCTTTATTATGTTTAATTTCATGTAAACCAAAGCGTGGTTATGCAGTTGGATAAATTAAGAATATAGTTACTTACAAATGGAATTCTGAGATACAGTACCACATAAAATCTCTTCAAATCCAGAGGCTGTTATGAAAGATTGTATAGTATTGTATATTGTATTTGATCAAAGATGTTATACCAGGCTGGAGGAAATAAGCTGGATGTAAGCAACCGAATGGGCAGCACAGCATGGGGTTAGTTTTCTTTAACGAGACAAAACAGGCCACTACATACTGCGCCATGAGACTAATCATATTCTGAAAACATACCTAAAGAAATTAAAGTTAGTGAAAACACAGCACCATTTTTTCAGGATGGCATGAAACAAATAAAATACTATAAAACAAAGAGTAGCTTACCGGAAGTTGAAGACCGCCAAGCAGCAACAGACAAATAAACTGCGGATAAATTTCAAGGCTGTAAAAAAACACAATAAACATAACAACACAATAATGCTGACAACTATTAACAGACAATGTAAAATTGTCATATTATGTCAGGCTCTTGAAAGGAAGATATTTTGTCCACAATAACACAGTTTCCAGGATACGTTTTATGAGTTTCAAGATCAACACACAAAATTAATAAAACTACTTTGTTGTCCTTATAGCAGTAGAATCATCTGGCAACACATTTCATCATAGTGTTCATCTAAAGCAGCACTATAACTTGTGCCTTCAAGCTCACAACTTTGCACTACCCATTAAGGATGACAAGAATTTCATTCCTAGAGTCTCGTGTAATAGTAATCATTAATATCTCCTATTTCCTATACAACAGCAGCTCGATTAACACTATTTTTCGTTACTTTATTCATTACCCATTCGATGTACCAGGTTGTGGTGTGACAACCTGCATGATTTCTAATAAACGAATAAAATAATCTAAAGTTTAGCGCAGGATTTATGCATGTCAGTAAATCTGATTCTGAGGCAGAAGACAAAAGTTCAGAAAAAACAAACGCACGTATTTGACAGAATCACTCAGGAGGCATGAACAAGCAGTCGTTGGATTACAGATTCATCATAGACCACTGTGCCACGTGAATCTTGATGTGGTAGGGCAGGCACAACTCTCCAATGTATAACTGAACTTGTAACATGGCACTTAACATGGCCTCCCACTCCCAGTGACACTTTGTAATATGCTTAGCATAACTTATTTCAAGCAGCAACGCAATTCACAGCCTCATTACCTATCATCAAATACTGATGCGAATTGAACAACAGAGCAATACACATACGTATGCTGGTGAGCTCTTTGTATGCAGTTGAATTCTTTCTTTTCCTCGTCAGCATACAGTGTTGGATACTGAAAGTGAGCAACCAAAATGCGTAACCACAAGCAAATTCAGGTAATTGCTATTCACTGCTATTCTTCCACTACACAATTGAACTAAAAAAACTATACGCCTACAACTTAACTATAATCAGCATTATGGTAGTCAATTTGATTATTGTCTGTAATCAAAAGATTGCGGGTTCCTGCCTGCTTAACGTACTCTGTGTCACAACCATGGGCAAGTTGCAAGAACAAACATTCCTCTCTCACCAAGCACTATAATATAACACAGTAGAGCCTCTGGAGTGTGGTTAGCTAAGGGTGTGGTACTTGATACCAACGTATGGAGCAGACTGATTACAACATTATGCAATGAATTTCATGCCGCTGATGTATCGCATCTAAACGTATAACAGGTGGTTGACAGTACGGTATGTTAGAGCAACACTGTATTGTGCTGCAAGACTGTTCGGGCTACAAGTAATGCTGATTATTGCTGACAACAATAATAGAATAGAATAGCCATGTACAAATTCTTGCGTATGACAGATTTACCCATAATGTTGGAGACAGTGAAATGAGGGGTTGTGATTGAACCACAAGGAAATTCAAAGATGTAGACTTTGAGTTATCACTGTGGCACAAATCAGGAGTGTTTACGATAACAGACTCAATCAATTCACAGCTTAGGACAGTTACCAGCACAGAAGTCATATTAAAATCTCTGATCAATAGCATCACTACCATTATGCAATCACTTGATAATAATGAACAGTTTCTGTAACATACCTCAACCTTGAACTTCTTGCGTGCCTGAACCACGTTCATCGCCAACCACATGTTGAGAAAGACATGGCCAGTAGCCGTCAGAACAACGTAACCATAGCCACAGGGCAGGCATTCTGCGAGTTTTGACTGGCAAGGCATTTTCTTCAAGACAAAATAAGTCACAGACCCACTTATGCCGCTCAGATATATCCAGAATACATAAAGATTTATGGCAGCACAGTGCCTCACTGATTACAATCTTACAAGTAATGTATGCAAACAATAAACACTAAAGTGGCCAAAATGCTATAACCTTGTTTTTCTAGAAGTCTTCTGCTGGAAGAAATCTCATGCACTGAAACATTTTCAGCTGATGCACATGAAACATTTTCAGCTAAACTTATAATGCATCTCTATACAACTGCTGAACATGCATCCATAGAACTTTGAACAATGTTTTTCAAAAGTACTTCAAGGTCATTGTAAGTGCTGATTTATATAGTGCCTTTTCAACAAAACTCATCAAAGTATCTCCCAATCTGACCATACAAGACCACAACTGAATAGAATGGTCGAATATAATAGAATGCAAAATAAAGGCACAGAAAGAACAAGACGCTTCACGTTGCACATAGCATGGAAGCCTATTTCAGAAGCCTGTTTTCAGGCTGACAACTGCAAAGCTTCCATGTTGCATTCTGGTCTTATGCCCACACAAATTGCATTACCATATTCAACCCTAGGGTTTACGTTCAAAACCGCGATCACAAAACAGCGATCGTCAAAACCGCGATCACAAAATAGCGATGCACCAAACAGCGACTGCATAAAATAGCGATCATCAAAACAGCGATCTCACCGATTTATTATAGACAGTTTTAAATGTATCCAGAAGTATACATAATTATAACACATGTGTAATGTTAAATTATGTCCAAATCCACGAAGGTAGTCCAATATAGCCTAGGTCGATTAGTGTAATCGCCGACGATGCTTTTTATTTTGTCTGCAGTTTCTCTGTAGATTCTTCAAGATGGATTTGGTATATTTTGTACTGCGAAGTACTTAACTACAGCGTTTAAGTTCAATTAAGTTCGCAATCAGGACTAATCAACGCTGTCATTTCCGCTCTCACTCCAACAATATCAAATGATTTAGTAAAGTAATTAACGCTAATTAGACTCGCAATCAGGACCAATCAACGTACATTAAATAAGCCAATCTTCGAATTTAATCGCTGTTTTGATGGTCGCTATTTTATGCAGTCGCTGTTTTGTGCATCGCTATTTTGTGATCGCGGTTTTCAGGATCGCTGTTTTGTGATCGCGGTTTTGAACGTAGACCAACCCTAGTGCATATGAATGCATGGCTTGCATGCCTCAGGATAGAAGCAGCTTTGGCATACCACGAGAGGCGTATAGTCCACATCTGGCACAGATGACAAAAGCATGTTCGACATATTGTTTTCTCATTCTCGGAGAAGGTCATTTCCAGGTTCAATGTCATATCCAAGTCATGCACCAAAATAGAGTAGGCAGTTGGAAAGCAAAGATGCAACTTATGCAAGTAGGTAGTATATAAGTAACCAGATACATACGCTGTCTTGTAGTAATCTGAGCTTTTAAGGCAAGTAGACAAATTGTCTGGCAGCAATTACGCTTAATGTTCAATCTGTCTTCTGACCTATGACCAGAGTTTTTCCCCGAACAGTACATATCTGGGTAGTACGTAGTAACCAGGTGCAAAGACTTTATGACTTGCTATGACTTTACTCAAAGTGAATGTACTTTACTCAAGGCGAATGTTAGTTTGTCTTCTGTACTATCTGGCCATACTGGAACAGAGGACTTCCTATCTAATGCATTTACTCCAGGACTATCTCCTTTGCCATCTGATCTTCTCACTGAAGAGCAAATGGTCAGTGTATTATAGTCAAGTTGGCTATTGGGTAAAAATAGAGCAAATATCTAAAATGTGCCACTCTAGCAGCATCTGAACCTCCAACCTACCAACTGACAGTGCAGCACACTAACCACTAAGATAACATGTGCCTCTGTTACTTGATCACAACCAGTGCAAATTTAATAAAACCTAAATTCAACAAATATTGCAACTTTTCAGATAGACTTAGATAGTCATGTCTGAGCAACTTTGTGAGAGGTGCAATACAAAATGTCCTGACACATGATGCAACAGTTTGTAAGAACAGTGCTTAACAATATCCTACATGATGCAATCCTACATCTTTTCATGATGAAAGTGTCAATACGATGCAGTGACTGGCTTTATCATTACCTAGCATCTTCACTAAATATTATGCAAATAAATAATGTTATTTTCACGATTAGCTAGACCTGTAACCACCTGACCAGTGTCAACCATTTGCAGAACCACAAGAAAAACGTCTTCAAGTCCAAGAAAGTAAAATTTTACAAATACCCCATCATAAGTTATAATACGCTCCTGTTTTCTGTGACTAAAATAATTTGCTAAAATATCAAATTTCTCAGTATAAACTGGGGCAAACATTTAGTATCGTGGTGCATCAGTCTACTGGCGTTAGCCGCGTTATATACAGTACCTTTTGGCATGCTGCGCGGAAGGTCTACCATGTTTTCTAATGACGACACTAACCCTAACCTTGACCCTAACCGACCCGACGCCTAACCTCACCCTAACCGACTCTGACGCATAACCACCCTCACCCGACATTCACGACCCCAGTAGACTTAAACATCACCTAAACTGGTTCTATACTAGCAGTCGGGGTAAGCTGTCTGCTTTACCGAGGGTAACTGAACACCCTCACCCAACTGAAGATTAAGCCGATGCGCCCACGCCTAATGCACTAACCAGGCCCAAAAATTTATGAAAAATGGCCTTCGACGAGCTCAAACACGTTGACACCTTCCCAGTTTCGTAAATTTCGATGCAACAAAACTAGAGTTTCGCTTTATAAGAGCACCAAAAACCCTAAGATTCTTTAACATCACACATAATATTAATTGCGTTGAGAAATTTGCATGGGCAAACAACAACGCCACTCCTCCGCCTCGCCCTACCTAATCTATTCTGTGTGCTCACGAAAAACGCGATTTGCAAACGCTGCAAACTCTGACTTTTCGAGTCTTCGACGCGCAAAAGAAATCGGTGAAATGACCACTGGTCTTTAGAATAATTACCTCACAATTTAAGGATTTACGACGAAGGTGAAGAACCTGTCAACTGACTGATGAAACCACAGGCTGACGACATTTATGACCTTCAATGCACTGTTAAGGCCCTTTGTAGGTTACATAATACATTTATATCGCGCAAGACTACATGTCATATTGATCATATTAGGTCCAAGTGACTTGTTGTACTGATTGTTTGAATTCGTTATATTAAGATATTTGTCTCAGTGATCATAAAAAATTTATTTTTAATCTTCAGTTTACATAACTGAATGACTTTGCTTGAAATCTAGAGGGTGTCGTGTATTGCGCTATAAAACTGAGGTCGACCCAGATTGCAAACTTTCAAGCAGAGCCACGGAATCTGTATAAAGGGGGAAAGGAAACTCGTACAAATGTTCGGTTTGCTTCCTTACCCACAGATGTCGCCCGCCCATAATAAATTTTACACCGGATATTAAATGTTTTAGTACACAGGCAGTGTTTTACTTTGCAAATATGTAATTATTCGTTGATATTTGTTCATAAATATAATAAGCCGTAGTGCATATGCTTTTGTGCCTTTCAAAATACACTAGACTATGCCAATAATATGTCATAATGAGTGTGCGTGCAAGCCTGGCCTCCTCAGCAGATGATCACCATTTATGCTGTCAACAGCCCAACACCCAGCTATTAAACTTTTCTCTTCCAAATGTTTTACAGACTTCGTATCTGTAGAACATCTTTGTGTGGTCACTTGACAACATTTCTCCTGTGCTTGAACCAGTGGCGTAACTAGGACTTTTCGTTTGGGGGTTTCAAGCCTTGAACATGGCGAATGCGGTAGCCCGAGCCTATAGTGGAGCCTGGCGGTTTGATTTATTTAGGGGGCTTCAGCTTCGTTTGGGGGGCTTAAGCCCCCCCCAAAGTTACGTCCCTGGCTTGAACCCATCTAAAACCGAATACATGCTTACAGGTCTGTATGACCAGTTTATTACATTGCCTTGCCCCTCTGTCTCCTTCAAACTGCACCCACACCTTAACTAAAACATTCTAGTTGTTAGCATGCTGGTTTGACACAAATTGCACTTGTATTGTTTTTCTCTAGTGTGGATTCTTGATGTTCTTCCAGACTAAACCTATGTGCAAATGCTTTGTGACATAAAGCGAGATTGGGAGATTAAAATTCCCACCAAGGCAGAAAGAAGTTCTAACTTGTTTACTGCATTTGCAATCCCCATTGAACTGGACTATGAAATCAGTACACTGGCCATATACTTTCAGTTGGAATTTTCTTCCTCCTAATCATCTTCTTGCCCAGTATGGTTCTGATAACTGGCCATTTCCATTAATTTGTACCAACCATTCTCTGTTTCTCATCCTAGTGAAAACTGATCAGGGTCAAGGCCATACAGTTGCTAAAGAAAAATCATCATATCAATATACGTGTAATTTCAAAATAACTAAATTATTATTCTACCCAGGATAGAAAGAACTATGACGAAGATAATCACAATAATAATGTGAGGAAATAGATTCCTCTACAGCTCTGCTGAAGTTGATATACAATGACATTCTAAATTAGAAGTTGAAATACTCTCCTCATCAGGACATCCTCAGAGATCTCGTTGAAATTGCGGACATAGGAAGTGAAAATTAAAGCTTTAACCCCAACCACATATAAATGGGGGCATGACCTGAATTGGCAGGGATCTGCCGGTCGGCACTGGCCAGAGAAAGCTTGCCTGGGGTATAGCCTACAGCTTGCCAGAGGTTTGGCACAAAGTAAGTAGAGATTTGCTGGAGGAAAATGCCAAAGACTAGAAGCATGTGACAAGGCAAATCAAAACCCCAACACAGTCATTCTTTCATTTTGGCACAGAGCACTGTGATGTTAGTTCTGCTTTAATAGTGGTTCTGCTGGTGTGTTGGACGGCCGACAGAGAGAAAGCGACCCAGAGAGTGAGAGACATACAGACAGACAGAGAGAGAGAGAGAGAGAGAGAGAGAGAGAGAGAGACAGACAGACAGACAGACAGACAGACAGACAGACAGACAGAGACAGAATGAGACAGACAGACAATTTACCATTATCAAAGCAGTAAAGCAATAAAATACAGCCCGTAAAAACAAAGTTTTTTACTATATCCATCTAGTATCCTATAATGCGTCTTATGAAGCAGTTACCTCTACAAATATATAGTCCTGCGTTCATTTTACAACATAGCGTGCGTTTAATGAGGCAGCGCACCCGTTTTGTTGCGGCCAATGGCAACGCTGGCCAATGGCAACATGCGTATGGGAAAAGGGATTCCCGATTCGAAAAAGTTGAGTCCCCGATTCTATAAGCTAGCCTTTCTTGGGGAGCTGAAATTTTTATAGAATGAAATGTCTCTGAGGGCGAGTCTATCTGCCAAGTTTCAGGACGATTGAATGATTGTAAGTGATCGAATTAGTCGTCGAAAGATTTGACTTTTTAGCCTGTGGCTCAAACATAGTTACATATATTCAAGATTTCCGTAAGTTAAACTAGATGGATAATAAAAGACAACACAATAGCAGCCAAAAACGATTCTGGCACTTTAAATAATTCAGACTGAAGAAACCAAGTTACAAAAACAATGACACTGTTCAGGAAAAACAGCTGCAAGGTACCAAACAGCTGAAATGAAGACCAATTGATCTCTGTCTCCAGAACTTTTTAACTCAAATTAAAACTGCAAAACCTACACAATGCTTCAGGTTTGGCAAACAGTACATGTATGTACGTATGTACGTGTGTACTTAGAGACAAAGCTTCTCAAGAACAACAGAGTTAACAAATGCAAGTGTCTTTGACAAATTTCTCATAAATCTTCAACAATTCCCATCCAGACACTGCAGCAGTTTCTTCAAGTTTTGCAAATCAATAGGCTACTTACTATATATGGGAGCTTCTAGAGTAATATTATATTTACAATTAAAGGTATTATAACAACTTATTATTGCTATGCTTTTCATACAATTGCACATCTTTTTAAACTGGAAAAACATAATCTGTGTCCAAACAAAAAGAGGCATTTCCTCATTGTTCCCAACTGTCAGAAACCATGCAACACATGCAACATTGTTCCACCTCGAATAGAACCTTCATCTAGGCATTTCAGAACATGGCATCATAAACAGGAATAATTACAGCCAACAATTACCACTCCCCAATAAACCAGGTATGGCAACACATAAATAAGCAGTTACTTTTTAAAGGTTAAATGCAGTAGTCTTATGCAACAAATAGCTGAAACAGTTCTTTACTCAAATCAAGACATACAAGTACAGCATATGTAAGGAAACGGAACAGGAATGTCAGTTTATTTCTAGAAACAACATAAACAAGAAACTGATATTAATCAACAGAAACAATTGCAGATTATGACAGATGCACGTTGAACAGCAAGTCTGATACATCAGAAAAACTGATACCAGTATTTATAAAAAACACAGAGGTTCGCTTTAAGACGAATGAAGTCGCGATAAACACGCTGGAAATTCAGCTCTGCATATTTAAATCTTAAACATGTCACAGAACAAAACAAATTACTTTATCTCATATCCATTATCACTTCAGTTCTTCAATCCAACATAGTGGCCAGAATGTTCAAAGGCAAAACTGTTTAAAACACTGCTACTGCCATAGACAGAGATTTTCAAAGTTATGGCCCAGCTGAAGGTGACCAATTTTTACTATGGGACACTATTTATAAGCATTCCAGCTGCTGTGGTAATTGCTGTTAGCAGACATTATAAGTAATATTTTTCAGGATCAGTTATATATTGAACAACTGCCCAACTTCAACATTCTTACCAACACGTTTGCAACAAAATAATATTACCCTGAAAAGTAAGTTTTATGGAAAACACCACAATTAATATTAAAATTAAAGATGTTAATGTGTCGTGAAGAAAAATTAGAAAGAGCATTACTACTACAACAGAAAAACCTCCTATTTAATTTTTTTTTAAATACTGTACATGGAGAAACAATGACTAACACTGAACTGCTTAGTAACAACCTGCACTAGATGCAAGTTCCTCAGTGAATCACGAACAAACTGTTTGACAACTTACAAAGCACTGAATGACCTAATGCCAGACTATATCTCTGATGTCTGTATTCGAGTATCAGACAACCGGAACAGATATTGGCTCACTGAAAAAATATCATGTCCTGCAGTCTTCTATAAGGATCTCTCTTGCTGTAGCCACCGCGTGGAACAGTCTTCAGACCATGTGAAGAAAGACTGCATCATTTCTGGAGATATTCCATTCACAGCTAAAGACCTGCCTTATACAACAATAATATGACTCACTGATTTTTTAGTTCATGTACAGTGCCCTTTTCTTAGGCCTCAGCTGAGCTATATAAATCACCTTATTATTACTATTACTATTATTATTATTGTTACTATTACTAAAGTTACTGCTACAATAATTATAAACAATGTCATTTAAAGAAAAAAATTACCACATCACACAATCACACACTGTGAAAACAATTGGCATATCATAAGTCCAGTATGAAAATAACTGTCCAGTTGAAACTGCAAATATCGTGTTTATCATGTTTAGTATCACATCATACATTTTTAAACATGAAGCAAAATTAATATTTAGTTTCAAACAAGCATTTAGCAGACAAGTCATCTTTTGCAAAAGTCACAATGTTTTTAATGAGCACAAAATCAAGACTTGAAAATATAATTCCTGCAAATCAGACACAAACTTCCACATGTGTACTGAATCCATCAGACTTTAGGTCTCTCTGTGATGTGCAGTGACTTACAGGTCGGACAACAGGGAACGTCCAAGAGAAACATGGTCATCGGATGGACGGGGCAGTGCATCCTCTGGCGTCCTCGAAACGAGTGACCACAGTCCATGCAGTAGACTTCCTGCTGCGGGCGCAAGCACACGCAGGTTGGACCCCTGCGGACACACCGAGTGTTACTTTGCTTCAAAGCCTGTTGTTGCTGTGCAGCCCTTTGTGCCATTGCACCGTCAGAGCAGACCAATACCTAGATTCAATTATCAAATTCATTCAGATTCAGAGTAAAGAATCACAGTAAAGTACATTCATTCTAACCTGCAGACAACTGGCTAAAAACAAGCAATATCAATCCAATTTATCAGATGCAATTTATATGCAAAGCATTAACGTGTAACTGGTTAGTGTTGAAATTCAACCACTCACTTCTTATGCACATATTTACTTATTCAGTTGCTAACTGGCTCTGAGTAAACTTAGTAGCTCATTTACTTTAACCTAGTCCTGTATTTTGTGATTGTTTTAGCACACTTACTTGCTTGACCACCAGCTTACTTACTTAACCATAACCATAACTTTTATTGAAACCAGTTGAACAAAAGGTTTGACAAGAGAGAAGATAAACAATGATGATTTTGGTTCAAAGGGGGAGTCCTAAAAGGGCCTAAGCCCCGCTGACAAGGGTCACCCTAAAGTAAGATAGATACTCATTAAGTTATTTGCCTGGTTACTTACTTACTCACAGCCAGTTTATGTGTGGTTACTTTTTAAAGTCCTTCTGTATTGTACAAATTTCTGAGTGTTATCTATTAGCAAATAGAGCACTGTAGCAACAACAGCAATTGCATTCAGTGCAGCATGTCTCGTCACATGACAAACTGGAACTGAGCAAATTCATTTGTAGCCATGCATCTGCCAAACAGTTTCATCTATTTCCACCACTGTGCCATGTCTAGCGCCAACACACTAAGGCGTGTATCGAGGTTGCAACGCCACACAGAGTGAAAGAATTGCAAAAAATAAATAGGGAAATGCACCCAATAAGAATGATAGCCTGAACCTGCGACGGATGCGCTTCTCCTAGTATACATTGCAACTTATATAAAATATGCGTGGTGCTTCAGCGGCGGAAAATGCCGCCACGCAACCCGCGAAAATTTACTTCTGCGGCGGAATTTTTTGGACATTTTATCTAAAGGATAAATCTTCTGCGGCGGAAAATTCCGCCTCAGAAGTAACATTTTCGACACAATTCTGCGGGCGGAAGAGCTTTGCGCATGCGCAACCTTCGGCGCATGCGCGTTGTTCAAAATGCGTTACTTCCTATAAATTGGCCTCGTGAGGGTCGGTTAGGGTCAGGTTAGGCCTCGTGAGTGTCGGTTAGGGTCAGGTTAGGCGCTGTGAGGGTCGGTTAGGGTCAGGGTTAGGGTTAGAGTCGTTTTTAGATAAAATGTGAAAACTTTTCCGCCGCAGAAGTAAGTTTTCGCGGCTTGGGTGGCGGCATTTTCCGCCGCAGAAGCACCACGCTTATCTAAAAAACAACTCTAACCCTAACACTGACCCTAACCGACCGTCACAGCGCTTAACCTGACCCTAACCGACAATCACGAGGCCAAACCTGACCCTAACCTACCCTCACGACGCCAATTTATAGGAAGTACCGCATTTTGACCAATGCGCATGCGCCGAAGGTTGCGCATGCGCAAAGCGCTTCCGCCGCAGAATTGTGTCGAAAATGTTACTTCTGCGGCGGAATTTTCCGCCCCAGAAGATTTATCCATAAAATATCGCTTAAGACACCCATAGCCTAGGTAAAAGTCTATCAAGACTTCTAAATTAAACGTCTATCAAGACTTTCAAAGAAACTCCATCTTTTGTTTACATGGAATTTAGTTGGATAGCGACACGAGGGTTTCTGCGACATAAATTGCAAATGCGTCCAGTAAAATCTGGACAGGACCATGCAACATTTTTAAATTAAAAAAATAAATTCTCTGGATATAAACGCCATAAAACGACCAGAGAACAAAGTAAAACCTACCAAATTCAGTTGTAAAAACTTGAAAAATTATCTTCCAAAACAGGCGCTTTTGAAGAACAAGTCAACCAAACTATTGATACTCTCTACGAATACAATAGTTTTACAATAGTATTACGTCACTAGGATCTAAACTGCCTTTATTAGACGGCGAACTATTAGAAGATCCAAATAACTCGACTCAAATTATTATTCTATCTCTAATCCCTCGCAGTTCATCAACTCCGTCAACTTTCAACAACCAATTCATTAAATTTCCATGTTTTACTTTTAAACGACCATATTGCCGTCTTACACAACCGCGAAAATTATTAACGTGGCGGCTCAGTTTTCTAGCGCTTTAATTTTAGCGCGATCAAAATGCGATAATTTATCCAGCCAGCTATGAAAGATTAGAGCTGTGTAACAATTAAGGAGTTCATGCATTCTCACGGCCAAATAGGAGGATAGCAGTAGCGTCTAACTGCACTGGACAGGAAGGTAACGGCAGGAACAGATTGCAAGCAGCTAGAGGCTTAGATCGCTGTGAAAATTGAACCCTCCAACCCCCCCACCCGCCCCCGGTAATTCTCACCCTGGGGTTCCACATGGCTAACGCAGTGGCACATTCTGGTATCCAAATCTCCAGTACCTGGGGTCCTTGGGCAAAGCACTGGTCAGAGGTTAGAGCTAGGCACACAAACAAACTTATAGTAAGAATGCTTTATTCATAATATGAATAGTCAATATTATTCACTATTGATTGTTTATTATATATGATGTATGTACACCGGAACAGTGCATATTTTAACTGTGTAACTACTGGGACAAATGTCCCAGCAGTTTTAGGATTTGCCCCAGTAGTTTTAAGATTTGTCCCAGTAGTTTTGGTGATTTTTCCAGGTAATACTCTACTTTCAATGTTAGTTTCAAATAACATTGAAAGTAGTGTAGCAGACTTTGTCCCAGTAGTCCAAATCCGTTAAAATATGCACTGG
Organism: Aporrectodea caliginosa; assembly: GCA_020284085.1. Classification (NCBI taxonomy): domain Eukaryota; kingdom Metazoa; phylum Annelida; class Clitellata; order Crassiclitellata; family Lumbricidae; genus Aporrectodea; species Aporrectodea caliginosa. Next base: position 2,067,823 of record JACEVL010000666.1, read on the forward strand.
ACCGGAATGCGGATTGCAACTGGTTCAATAAAGAATATACTTACTTACTTACTTCTAAAGTTGAAAAACATTAGGCAATAGGCCTATATAATAGGCTATATTGCTAGATGAGACCATGCAAGAATTTTGAGTGAAACACTGAAACCCTTTATTTTTTCATGGATTTCAGCTAATCTTATCCAATGACTTATGCATTAACGATGAAATTATGTATGTATGTATGTTTGTATTTATGTAGGACTATGTATACATACCTACATACATGCATACATAGCTTACATATATATATATATATATTTGCCCTACGTATGTTTTGAACTTTTACAGAGCACATTTTAATAAGCTGTCCAAGCTATGCAAACATAGCTGTCTAAGGGAATTAAACATGTACGTCTTAACAAATGAAAAGGATGTTGCTAAACTGGGCTGCGTTACAGAAATATTAAAAATGTTCACATCAAGTTCAGAACTCTGATTGACGTATTTCGAATATGGCAAGCCTGGAAGTATGGATTGCAGTAGGCTAAGTGCAGCAGTTCAGGCGCGTCAGTAGAAAGCAAAGAAGACTTGAAACGGAGTAGGGCTAAACGATACTTATTATACTTATTCAGAGCTATTCTTAATAACTTTTAGCTCGCGTCTGTTAAGTAACAACCACAGATATCGCATTTTGGCTGGATTGAGACGGAGCCGATTACATGTCATCCACGCCTTTACCTTCATCACAGTGGTAAGCACCGACCTAGAGAGCTCCTTAAAACGCGATCTATAAAAGATCAAATACATACATCTATATGTGGTCTGGTTACCAGGAGACCTAGGAGAGAGAGGCAGAGCAGCTACTAATTCTCGGAGCGAGAAAGATTGGAAGGTGGAGGACACCTGAAAGAATCATGATAACCTTTGGTGCCTCCAATTGCCCTCTCTCTCTCTCTCTCTCTCTTGCAGAATTTCACTTCAGACTGCAAGAGTACTTTTTAAAACTATCCTATCCCGCATCAAATCCTGGATGATCATGCAACCATAATTGCTGTCATTTCCACCATGACCACCCCGAATACTGATCTGTCATTTAAACTGATAAAAAAAACTGAACTTTGAGGTTTTAATTTCATACAGCGCCAGAAACTAAGCTGGTCTCACTGACTGATTGTTGCATGGTGCTGAGAAATTGCAGTTTAATTACATTTAACCAGAACAGCCACAGAATAGCACCTCAGCCACTGGGCTTTTAAAAATTATCTTTACTTAACATTTTAATGATGAGTGACTAGAAGCGACTGGGAAACCAATGCAGCTCGCCGTTAAAGTGTTAAGTAAGCACAATTTGTTAACAGCAGATCCAATACAGGCTTGCATAAGCCATATCAATGTCACTAATTTACTACTAAGTGTAAAATAGCAAGAAATACATTAAACAGACAAGTTTGTAAAAAATTCAAACTTTTATCAGTCAACAAAGACATCAAAACTTTGTTCACCGATTTTGCAGCAGAGAGTTTGCTGGGGCAACGACTGGCTTGGTCCCTTTGCAAAATTATTGCCAAAGCCTGGGCCCCTAAGATCGATGTCTCAAATGCACACCAGAGAATTGAATAGAAATTATGCAGTTTAGCTTCAAGTGACAATTTACAGACAGAAAGGAGAATGCTGGGTAATGACAAAGTGGTTCTGAAGTCTTCAAGTTGCAAATTTGCAATCTCTCTGTGATAAAATCCAAAAGCGAGTCCCTTCCAGGGTAACAGCTGAAGAGAAGGCAATCTCCAAATTTATTTTGACGTACCATACCTACACGTAAATATTAAATTACAAAAATTAAGATGTTAAAGTTTGCTACTACTGGCTGGTACTTCTTCCTTTTCCGTATTGAAATGCACTATAACATGGTAATGTAATTCATTGTCACTACATACTTTCCTAGGTTTAGGGATTTTTGCTTTAGAAAACTAGTACATGTCTGTAGTATTTTTTAAAAAGGAAAATTTTCAAACATTTGATTGGATATATTATGACGGGGTAATTTATCCAAACAGTCACATTACCGGTACTACATCAAGAACTTTTTTCACAAAATACATGTAGATACCATTGAGTCTTGCCAAACTATCGTCACCTATACACCCTTGGTAAAATTTCTATGGAATATATTGATTGTCGTCTCATGGCACTTCCTAAGCGACAGATCAAAGGCACCAATGCTGTATTTTCCAAATGCTTTGAAGTAATCCAAACCTCGACCGATTTTGATAATCCAGCCATTGCTAAATCTGAAATCAAAGTTCAATTTCAATAAGTTAGTCATCTACCTTTACAAAATAAATATTTTCAACATAATTTGACTAAGAAATATCTAACTCAAAATACAGACAATAGCAATCTAAAAATAAAACAGCAATAACTTTTCCCCAATCAAACACATGACACAGCTGTAAATAGCCTAAGCATTACAACTAGGCCAAGTCATAAGAAAATTGCCAAAATGTGCACAAGTCTGAAGAACTCTGTATGTACATATGTGTATAAATACTGATATATACATACACAGTGGGTTTTTTTGGTTGGCTATTTCAGAAAACTGGCCCAGCAACTGTGAAACATGTTGTCTAGTTATCATTGTTGGAATTCGGAAGTTGCTGTGAGTGGTCTACCGCATAAAATACATGTACCAGTTGTGGAAAGAAGAATTCAGTATGCATAATCTGATTAGGAGGTCTGGGGCCAAATGGAGGCAGATATGTATGTATGTTTGTATGTATGTATGTATCGATGGATATATGTTTCTGGCCATTTATACCACAAAAAGCACTTTGAACTGCAAGCAACCTAAACAAGACATATAGCTAAAAGTCTGAATACGGACTACAATTTGTAACCAACCGAACTTCACGATCATGCAGGGTTTGTGAGAATTCAACCTTGAGCTGCACTTTTTCAGCATATAGGCTTGTTGCTAGTTCTGTTAATGCCAAACTTTGAGCCTTCTGAGCATCAAAGCCCTATTTAAAAAAAACAGAGATTTAATTTCCACCATTCAGTTATTTAAACAACAGAATATATTTATTATGTATTTCCATATCCCACCAGCACAGAAATATTTTTGTTCAACAATGAGCCCTCTACGTTTTTAAATATTCACAAGGATACAGTCAGGATATAGACCATTCTATAGGATTCATAGGGAAAGAGTGCAAGTCAAGCGTACACACACAGGTGTGGAGGTGAAAAAAGTACATGTGCATACAGGGAGGGGTAAATTTTGCTGGATTTCTGCATACGTACTAAATGGATGGCCCCTGAGCTACCTCCCACAACTTAGCTTTTTGGGTGTTATAGCGATCATGGAATTACAAATACAACAACATTGAAAAGCATTTAGGGAACGTTCTACTTATAGAAACTTTCTAACTTCCGGTTCGTGATTGTAGATTTAAGGAATTTGACAGAGTTTGTCTTGCAGTTATAAACTAAATACATGTATACTGTTTTCAGTTATTATCCTTTATTATTTAACACAAAGATCATTACTATCACCAACAAATCTGAGGTATATTTAGCAGGCCTATTAGAAGTTGTACTAATAAGAAGGCTCAAGAGTGAAAGTGAGAAAGCAGGACTCTACTTCAATATAAAGAAGACAAAGATCATGACAACAGAGGAGGAGGACAGTTTTGTAGTAGATGGAGAGGAAATAGAAACGGTAACTAGCTTCACGTTTTTGGGATCAGTAATAGAAAAAGAGGGAAAGTGTGATATGGAAATAAATCGTAGAGTAGCGATAGGAAAAACTGCAATGAATGGTCTGGAAAAAATATGGAAGGACAAACATGTGAGTATAGACACGAAAAAAGATTGGTGAAGGCTCTGATCATACCAACAGTAACATACGGCAGTGAGACATGGACAATGACCAAGAAAATGAAAAAAAAGATTAACGCATGCGAAATGTGGATATGGAGGAAGATGCAGAGAATATCATGGATAGAGAAAAGGACCAACGATTGGGTGCGCATGAGTATTGGAATTGAGAATGAAGAGACACTACAACAAACAGTGCTAAGAGCAAAGTTGAGGTTCTTTGGTCATGTCATGCGATCAGATGGATTGGAAAAGGAAATGATGTTAGCATATGGAGAGGGAAGGAGAAAACAAGGACGACCAAGGAAAAAGTGGATGGACGAGATACATGAAACAACTGGAATGAATTTGGCAGAACTGAGAGATGCGACGGCGGACAGAAGGAAATGGAGAGGCTTGATCATGAAGGTCGCTAGAGTTCCAAGAACTGACAACAAGGTGATTAGAAGTTGATGACAACTTCAATTCTTATGGAGCTCAATACCTTGCTTTATATTTCGAACCTTAGATATAGCAAACTGTTGACGATAGTCCTCTGTACTTCACTATAATTAAATTTTACTTGTCATCCATCTGCTAAGAAAATAAAGTTGCTAAAACTTCAATACCAAGGCTGCCTTTCAGGGGCGGCTTAAGGGACTGATTGCTTATTCCTATTTTTTATGTAGCCCTACAAATTGATGAGAAGGCATTAATTTTTACTCAAGTTTTCATGATGAAAAGGTCAAAGTCGAAGAAAATAGAACCAACCTCATCCATTCCTGTTACTAGCTTGATCCGTTCAACTTTAGCATTAGAGGTCAAGAGCATCTCACAAAATCGCAAGAAATTGCAAACCTGAAGATAAAAGAGAATTACAGCAAAGACTTTCTCAGAATACGTAGTTTAACCTTCTATGAAGAATTTATAACACTTCATAATGCATAAAGAAAAGCCAAAATGAAAGATTGAAGCTAAGACAAATTGAGTCAAGTTAGCACTTGAATGGGTAACCGTTCATGGAATACCATGGTATAGCACATGTTCAGCCCTTCTATCCTTAAATAAGTACCATGGCAAGTAATAAGTTGGTAAATAACTACCAAGCTGAGAAGTTAGAAAGGTGTTTGTTATTGGATTACTGAGGTTGTGATTTCGCCACAGCCCAACGATCCTTTGAGCCGAGGACATTGTGCCTCTGAGGAGTCTCTACATTCGTGCTTAAACAAGTGTAATCGCACATTTGAGAACATTTCCCTCTCCAAGGAAAACTCCACAGATGCATTTCAATTTAGCTACCTTTAACCTTTCTTACCTCATCACAGTTGCATCAGTGCAAAATGACACTCTGTAATCCACCATCTATTGGAGAAGCCAAACCAAAGCCCTGCATCCAAATACGATCGATACTTACTGCAGACATTTTTGTCTTTTGCCAATGGATTTCTGACTGATTGGAGTGGTCTAATTCTTCCTGTTTCATTGTTTCATTCGAAGGCGTTCTTGTCTCAGGTTCTCACTCTACGGTGTCATATAAGCTTACTGAGTGATAATTCATTCATTCATTCATTTCAGATATTTATATAGCGCCCCTTCAAGATTTCTACTCAGAGGCGCTCCCGACTAATAACGATAATAAATATACAATAGTAAAATATTAATAACTATACTAATACTAGTAATAATAAAAGAATAATAGATGTTCTTGGGACTAACTTGACGATGGCTCCGAACGTAAGGATCTTCAACTTCAACTTATGTGACTGAACTGTCAAGGAATCGTCCGAATGTCGTTTCGTAGCTGTGGCCATGGGAATCTTCCTCGATGTGAATCTCCTCATGGTATTTGCCACCTGTTAATTTCAAACATAAATGGCTTTAAGATTTTCTGGTCTAATTTTTAACTTTATAGCACTGTTAGAAAAATAATGATAAAATCGTTTAATTGATTGTTAGTCATTATCATTGGACATCACAAGATGCTATGTCAATGACACAAATGGTGTGGTCAGTGACTGATTAGAAGAGCCTGAATACAATGAGTGACTACAGATAGAAATAACAAGGTAGCTACAGAGGACAGATGGGCGAGATAGCCAAGCAAAATAAACCTAGGATAATTACAGGAGAGGAAGAGAGTCTTGAGTTGGTGAAAAGTGAAGCAGAAGTTCAAAACAATATGTTTGTAAAGTATACAGTACAAAGGTTCATAGAATACATGATTCTATAGATAGATTCATTAAGGCTATTTCTAGTGTGATCTTACAAGTTCTACGGCACTGTTAAAACATCGATTGGCTGTGCGCTGAAGCCAATCTCCAACAAGTTTTGCATTTTCATAGACTGGTCTCTTTGAACAAACTCTATGAAAAAACTTTGTGGGTGATATACAGTTGTTGAACAAGTTACTCCACCATCCACTCAGGTAACAAGCAAGTCACCCCACATAAAAAAATAAGCAAACTAGTTATCACGAAAATTTCAAATACATATATCGAAAAGTCATGCAGCATCTTAAAAAGTTACAATTCATTGCTTAACTATACCAGTGCAATTTGCTTATTTTTATATTGCTCCTTTGTTTTAAAAGATGCTATATCAATTTCTGTACAAGCAGATTCATCGATAAATGTGGCATTACTTTCTTTCTGTTCGTCTATCAGCTTTCGTATTGCTTCAGCACGGTCCATGTACTCGGTGACCTTAGTTCGAAGATGGTTCTTTGCTTCATCGCCTTGTGTACCTGCACTCAAGAATTGAAGACAGCATTCCCAATGTCAATTCAGCACACTGTCTATTAATTTAATAGCCAGCAAGGTAGATAATGTAAAACAAGATAACTGCTACTGATAACATACACGTATCTCTTTCAAAAATAATCCTCAGAGTTTGGTCTGGACGCATGATGAATTCACTGCAGAGGGAACTTCCCTCACTAGTTCAAACCATAGTTGTAAAAAACGTTTTTTTCGTTTTTTATTCTTGTCCAAAAAACGTCGTTTTTTTCGTTTTTTATTTTTCGTCACGTTTTTTTCCGTTTTTTATTTTTTTATGTAACTTTATTTATTTATTTACTGTCTGTTATTATTTGTTTAATTTTATTTTTGTCTGTTATCCCTTATGTTGTCTCCCTCCCTTCAAGGATTCATCTAGTCTAAGTCACTATTTAGTGTCGTAAGTTGAGAAATAAACAGCACAGTACAGGAAATAAAATTTATAAAAGTTATTTGAATTTATAAGTTATCCAAAATGCGAAATGTTGTCTTTGTACACAGTAATGTCAGATTAACTGATAAACTGACTGATATTACTCCATATTAAGTTCTTATTGTAAGTCAGAATTGTAAGTACAATTTTTAATTAAGTATGTTATTGGATTGCTGGGGTTGTGATACTTACAAAGTTTAGTTTTTTTTATTGTTTATGTCAGCATGGACCTATGTGGACTTATGTAGGCTATACAATTTAAATTTGAAAAGATTTCAATATTTTTTTAATTTCTCAAATTAAACCAAACTTATGAAAAAGAAATTAATTGTTGAAGATTAATGTTACTTGGTGTTTACTAATAAAGGTATGTTATTTGCTAATTAAAATTAAATTGTGTAAACAAGGTTTTTAATTTTAAAATGCAGTAAAAGATGTAGCAAAGTCAAATTATTTTCTTTATCGTTTTTTCCCCGTTTTTTTCCGTTTTTTATTTTTGTGAATAAAACCACGTTTTTTTCCGTTTTTTATTTTGATTTGATCGTTTTTAACAACTATGGTTCAAACTATCTCCCACTTACAATACATTTTCCCCAAACATAATACTGCATTCTTTCCTCTAGACTGGTCCACTCTGTCTCCTACTAGAGGTGTCAACCTTGGCTAAAGTGTGCCCGAGTCCATTGTGAGCGGTAACCCAACTACCCTTCACTCACTCTGTCATGGGATAATAACTCAATCGTGCAACAGCTGCATATGAATCGTCATATGCACTTAGGCTTAATTCAAAGTTAGTTTAGCAGTCACCTCCCACATTACAGGCAGTGTCATAACGAAGGGTTTCAGCACCCAGGGGCAAGGGTTGATAACTGCGCCCCTTTTAATCTTCTTGTTGACTTTTAACCGTTCTTGTCATAGTACTGTGTACCACTGAAAGCTAATTTTGTGCCCTCTGGGGCTGCGCCCGGGGGCGGCTGCCCCACCTCTGCCCGCCTTCGTTACACCACTGATTACAGGTCTATCTCCCACAGAACATACATCGATCTTTGCCATGCACTTTCCTCAAACACTTAATCTAATCTAATATAATTTAATGATTTTTATAGCACTGTTATTACAACGCACAATGCATCAATTGATGGTAGCTCAAGTGAAATTATAGTAAAGAACATAATCCTTCGTTAATTTCACATGATGCACTGGGTTTCAAACCCTAGAAACAGAGGTTCAATGTAAATGCTTTAGCAATCCACAGTGACACCCAAACTACTTGAACAAACTATATGAGTAAGCTTACTACAGAAAAGCAAAGCCTTCATTTGCTATTGTATCATCTGAATAACAAGTTAAATTTAAAAATGCAATAATGACAATCTAAGCACTTCAACGAACTATTTTAATCCTTTAACAACAAGCTACATTAATTTCTCAGTGACTTTTATTACATGTTCGTTGTTAAAGGGTTAAACAGTTTATCAAGCACTGCAACAAAGAATAACTTTGCTGTTCACAATTAAATTTGACTAACTTACTAACGACTTTAGCATTAAAGCCAGTAGCCATACAGATTGACTAGATCAAAGTTATAATCTTAACTTCGCATACAATTTCTTAAAATAAAACAGATATAGACAAAAACAGACGATAACATACATCCTCTTTTAAACGAGCACGCAGGGATGCCGACAGAAATTCCGGGCCCCTAGGCAGAGCAGTCACGGGCCCCTAACTATCCTTAGACTTTATGAGAAAAAATTTAAAAAAACAAACTGAAATAATAATAGTGCAGGTACAACCCTACAAAATTAAATTTATATATGCAACTATTGCACTTAAGTGCCCGTAATATTATATTTTAAAAGGGATAAATCATAAACTTTGTATAACTGATTATAATATTTTTCATAAGTTGATTGCTGGGCCCCTAAAAGTCGCCGGGCCACTGGGGCAGGCCTGCGAGCACGTAAGGCATCTATCTGGCATTCCGTAAATCTAACATCAGAAAGCCATAAATAAAATATTTTACAAACTAAATAAATAGATTTAGACCTCATAATCTTAGTTTATGATATGAAAAAGCACCTTTAAGCACTTGCAGTAACTGTTCGAGTCCGGCTTGATAACTGATCAGTGCCTCTTGCAGCCGTCCCTCTCTGTCCAACTCCACAGCTCTTTTCAACAAGGCCGATGCTCCAGACTCCTGGAGGGAATTCTGCAGAGCCATGGCTTCACTGCCAAAACTGGCTTCTGCTCAAACACAGACAAAACTGCATCAATTAGTTTACTGGCTTTTTACGAACATACAATGATTCGGTCACATGCTGCTAGTGTTGTGAGGCGGAAAAATTGTCCGGAAAATTTCATATTTTTCCGGAAAATTTCTGAAAATTTCCAGTGTTTTTTTCCGGAAAATTTTCCAATATTTTTCCATCAATATAATATTACTAAATAACAATTTAAATGCATAATAATGTTTAAACATCACTCACTCTACACTGTCGTATGTAGTTATAACTGATATAGAAGAAGAAGAAATATTCTTTATTGAAACAAATTGCATACCACACTTTGGTGTACAAAAACTCAAGCATATCAATAACATTAAAGATGATTAAGCTATACAGTTTGTCATTATGTTCCATATTATAGGCCCCAAATAGATTATCTAACCCATTACCCATTCCCATGTTTATTCCACAGATGGCACTGTTAGTGCTTACTGTTCAGTGTGTTCACAAGGCTCAACACGACAATACATTTAAGAATTAAACTTCACTGTTAATTTAGAGAAAATATTTTTTATGATTTAGTCTCCTTAATATTTTTTAGTTATGAAAATATGAGACAAAAACAGCAATTGATGCAGTAGTACTACAGACACAATTTTAATACTGCAACAGTTTAATTCTTATGAGCTATATTATACTATTATTTTATGTCTTAAAATATAATGTTATTGGCATTGCCATTGCAGTCTGACACTAATCTATTTTAAAATGTGCTTTTCTTGGCAAGTAGTAAAAAAGATAAGTTAAGAATATTCTTTTACTGACCAATTGCTATCCGCATTTTGGTGTACAGACTTGGTAATAAACATACATTAATACTTTTAAGAAGATCAAGACAGTCAAATATTCTAAACTACACATATTATCCTAAATCCCATATAATCATCCTAATTATGAAATTTTCTCTCTCAAAAGAATGTTTTAGTTTAATTGTTTGTCTATGAGCTGTTGCTTTCAGTGAGCAGTGTATGGACTAATAGCTGACTAATAGCTAAGCAGCTGACAAAATGTCAAATTGCCAGGCTACATACTGATAGTTTATAACGCTAATAACATATCGAACCAGGCTACTCTAGCCTTAGCTGCTAATGAACAGTCTTTAATGTTTACTTTAATTTTTTTAAGGTGAGCATTGTCTGCATTGACAGAAATACTGTAAATAAAAGGTATTTCAAAGAAATGAAATTTTCTAGTGTTGTCTCATACTGAAAATCTGACACTATGAGTTAAATGTATTTTTCCAGTTCTGCGGAAAATTTCCGGAAAATTTCTGGAAAATTTTCCGCAGAATATTTTTCCGGAAAAGCTACATCACTCCATGCTGCTCACTTTTCATATATAAAATTTTTTCTTCCCCAAAGCTAAATTCCTGGAGGTATTTGTATGGTCAGATTTAGACTTATCGAGTACAGTTTTAAGTACTTGTACTTAAGACCTAAGTACTTGTACTTGAGACTTTACATGTGCAACAAAAGTTCTTTAAATAGAAACCTACAGCATATGTTTACACAACTCAACTGATGAGCTTTTACAGGCACTTGGACAAGTTACCAGTTAGCTTTTAGTCATTAACACTTATGGTTTGGACATTTTGGCAGTTGCTGTGTGGAGATCAGTGTTTATATGGACCATATCTTGATCAGAATTTCCTTCCGGCTGTTTTGTTAAAATGGAGCACAAGGACGCTAACAATGTTCATAATAAAAATACTAATATTCGTAGAGTCGTAAAGTTTGGCTATGATAATTTACTGTCAAGAGAAATTGCTGCTCAGTGCAAGATTTGTCATGAAAAGCTATGGTGACTTTGATGAAGACAATTGTTTGGACTTCCGGAAATGCAGCACAGCTGTTCTCGGCAGACTTCGAGCAATGAGTGTGTCTGCATCTACTACACCTGTTGAATGTGTGTTTAGTCATGGCGGTTTAATATTAAAAACCACATCGATCGAATATCAGTGACGTTTAGCTGCACAGTAGACCGAGAGGTACTGAGTTCGAGCCCCCGTTGGGCGGATATGCTTTGTGTTTGCAGGCTGTCTGTTCTGTTAGTAGTTAAGATTTGTGTCTTGTGAATTGCATAATTGTACAGTGTACACTGTAACCGGTTGCGGTGTGTCAACCGGATTGTTGAATAAACGAAAATATTATTATTATTATTTAGAAATTTGGAGTTTACAGTTACGATTACTGCACGCATACATTTTAAACAGCTGATTTATGAATTGTTGCTAATAAGTCCAAACTCCGGAGTAATATTAAAGTCATCGTAAATGAGCATTTATCTGGTATTCCGTAAATATAACTTAAGAAAGACACAAATAAAATATTTTATGAAATGACGATGGCGATAATAGATACCTTCGTTAGGTAGCCAAGCAAAATTATCGAGTAAGTAAGTAAAACAAGCGAACGAAACCAGCATCATAATCGCGAGCGAACAAAACTAGAATTGGTAGATGAATATGCATTCGCATATAAACTTTAAATTCTGAGCGACCTTAATCTGCATAAGTAGTTTAATATGTTAGTGCGTGTAAAAAGAGGTCTTCTAAGTGCTTGTTTCTCGTATGTATAAAGTCATATCACTCACAACACACTTCAATCATCGCAGTCCTCCTATCTCCGTCAGTTGTTCACAGTCCAACCACTCTACTCAGCCCGCTCCTCTTCTGCCTTAACACTTCTCCGCCCTTCTGTCATCTCATCACTAAAATTTGCAAATCGCTCCATAGCCATAGCTGTTCCGCCTCTCTGGAACAAATTCCCGACAGTATCTGATCCATATCCCTGCCAGCATGCCCATATCGAGCCCATATAAATTTTATATGGGCTTGTGGGCTTGGGCTAGCCCATATCAGCCCCATCTGGGCCCGATATCAGGAGCCCATTTTCAGATCAAAATTGTATATTGGAGACAAGTGGGCTCATGGGCTTGGGCTGCCCACATCGAACCCATCTAGGACAGAGGTCAGAAGCCCATTAACAGACATTTCCAATGTCCGACTTTAAGGTGGGCGACAAGTGGGCTCGTGGGCTTGGGCTGCCCACCTCGAGCCCACTTGGGCCTAATGTCTGCAGCCCATTAACCAACATTTGCGACATCCGACTTTTGAATGGGCGATTAGTGGGCTCGTGGGCTTGGGCTGCCCACCTCGAGCCCACTTGGGCCTAATGTCTGCAGCCCATTAACCAACATTTGCGACATCCGACTTTTGAATGGGCGATTAGTGGGCTCGTGGGCTTGGGCTGCCCACCTCGAGCCCACTTGGGCCTAATGTCTGCAGCCCATTAACCAACATTTGCGACATCCGACTTTTGAATGGGCGATAAGTGGGCTCGTGGGCTTGGGCTGCCCACCTCGAGCCCACTTGGGCCTAATGTCTGCAGCCCATTAACCAACATTTGCGACATCCGACTTTTGAATGGGCGATTAGTGGGCTCGTGGGCTTGGGCTGCCCACATCGAGCCCACTTGGGCCTAATGTCTGCAGCCCATTAACCAACATTTACGACATCCGACTTTTGAATGGGCGATTAGTGGGCTCGTGGGCTTGGGCTGCCCACCTCGAGCCCACTTGGGCCTAATGTCTGCAGCCCATTAACCAACATTTGCGACATCCGACTTTTGAATGGGCGATAAGTGGGCTCGTGGGCTTGGGCTGCCCACCTCGAGCCCACTTGGGCCTAATGTCTGCAGCCCATTAACCAACATTTGCGACATCCGACTTTTGAATGGGCGATTAGTGGGCTCGTGGGCTTGGGCTGCCCACCTCGAGCCCACTTGGGCCTAATGTCTGCAGCCCATTAACCAACATTTGCGACATCCGACTTTTGAATGGGCGATTAGTGGGCTCGTGGGCTTGGGCTGCCCACATCGAGCCCACTTGGGCCTAATGTCTGCAGCCCATTAACCAACATTTGCGACATCCGACTTTTGAATGGGCGATAAGTGGGCTCGTGGGCTTGGGCTGCCCACCTCGAGCCCACTTGGGCCTAATGTCTGCAGCCCATTAACCAACATTTGCGACATCCGACTTTTGAATGGGCGATTAGTGGGCTCGTGGGCTTGGGCTGCCCACCTCGAGCCCACTTGGGCCTAATGTCTGCAGCCCATTAACCAACATTTGCGACATCCGACTTTTGAATGGGCGATAAGTGGGCTCGTGGGCTTGGGCTGCCCACATCGAGCCCACTTGGGCCTAATGTCTGCAGCCCATTAACCAACATTTGCGACATCCGACTTTTGAATGGGCGATAAGTGGGCTCGTGGGCTTGGGCTGCCCACATCGAGCCCACTTGGGCCTAATGTCTGCAGCCCATTAACCAACATTTGCGACATCCGACTTTTGAATGGGCGATTAGTGGGCTCGTGGGCTTGGGCTGCCCACCTCGAGCCCACTTGGGCCTAATGTCTGCAGCCCATTAACCAACATTTGCGACATCCGACTTTTGAATGGGCGATAAGTGGGCTCGTGGGCTTGGGCTGCCCACATCGAGCCCACTTGGGCCTAATGTCTGCAGCCCATTAACCAACATTTGCGACATCCGACTTTTGAATGGGCGATTAGTGGGCTCGTGGGCTTGGGCTGCCCACCTCGAGCCCACTTGGGCCTAATGTCTGCAGCCCATTAACCAACATTTGCGACATCCGACTTTTGAATGGGCGATAAGTGGGCTCGTGGGCTTGGGCTGCCCACCTCGAGCCCACTTGGGCCTAATGTGTGCAGCCCATTAACCAACATTTGCGACATCCGACTTTTGAATGGGCGATTAGTGGGCTCGTGGGCTTGGGCTGCCCACCTCGAGCCCACTTGGGCCTGCGGTAATGGGAACAAATATCTGCGGTAAGCCCATTAACCAATAATTTGCGACATCCGACTTTTGAATGGGCGATGAGTGGGCTCGTGGGCTTGGGCTGCCCACATCGAGCCCACTTGGGCCTAATGTCTGCAGCCCATTAACCAACATTTGCGACATCCGACTTTTGAATGGGCGATTAGTGGGCTCGTGGGCTTGGGCTGCCCACATCGAGCCCACTTGGGCCTAATGTCTGCAGCCCATTAACCAACATTTGCGACATCCGACTTTTGAATGGGCGATTAGTGGGCTCGTGGGCTTGGGCTGCCCACATCGAGCCCACTTGGGCCTAATGTCTGCAGCCCATTAACCAACATTTGCGACATCCGACTTTTGAATGGGCGATTAGTGGGCTCGTGGGCTTGGGCTGCCCACATCGAGCCCACTTGGGCCTAATGTCTGCAGCCCATTAACCAACATTTGCGACATCCGACTTTTGAATGGGCGATAAGTGGGCTCGTGGGCTTGGGCTGCCCACATCGAGCCCACTTGGGCCTAATAATATGTCTGCAGCCCATTAACCAACATTTGCGACATCCGACTTTTGAATGGGCGATAAGTGGGCTCGTGGGCTTGGGCTGCCCACCTCGAGCCCACTTGGGCCTAATGTCTGCAGCCCATTAACCAACATTTGCGACATCCGACTTTTGAATGGGCGATAAGTGGGCTCGTGGGCTTGGGCTGCCCACCTCGAGCCCACTTGGGCCTAATGTCTGCAGCCCATTAACCAACATTTGCGACATCCGACTTTTGAATGGGCGATTAGTGGGCTCGTGGGCTTGGGCTGCCCACATCGAGCCCACTTGGGCCTAATGTCTGCAGCCCATTAACCAACATTTGCGACATCCGACTTTTGAATGGGCGATAAGTGGGCTCGTGGGCTTGGGCTGCCCACCTCGAGCCCACTTGGGCCTAATGTCTGCAGCCCATTAACCAACATTTGCGACATCCGACTTTTGAATGGGCGATTAGTGGGCTCGTGGGCTTGGGCTGCCCACCTCGAGCCCACTTGGGCCTAATGTCTGCAGCCCATTAACCAACATTTGCGACATCCGACTTTTGAATGGGCGATAAGTGGGCTCGTGGGCTTGGGCTGCCCACCTCGAGCCCACTTGGGCCTAATGTCTGAAGCCCATTAACCAACATTTGCGACATCCGACTTTTGAATGGGCGATTAGTGGGCTCGTGGGCTTGGGCTGCCCACCTCGAGCCCACTTGGGCCTAATGTCTGCAGCCCATTAACCAACATTTGCGACATCCGACTTTTGAATGGGCGATTAGTGGGCTCGTGGGCTTGGGCTGCCCACATCGAGCCCATTTGGGCCTAATGTCTGCAGCCCATTAACCAACATTTACGACATCCGACTTTTGAATGGGCGATTAGTGGGCTCGTGGGCTTGGGCTGCCCACATCGAGCCCACTTGGGCCTAATGTCTGCAGCCCATTAACCAACATTTGCGACATCCGACTTTTGAATGGGCGATAAGTGGGCTCGTGGGCTTGGGCTGCCCACCTCGAGCCCATTTGGGCCTAATGTCTGCAGCCCATTAACCAACATTTGCGACATCCGACTTTTGAATGGGCGATTAGTGGGCTCGTGGGCTTGGGCTGCCCACCTCGAGCCCACTTGGGCCTAATGTCTGCAGCCCATTAACCAACATTTGCGACATCCGACTTTTGAATGGGCGATAAGTGGGCTCGTGGGCTTGGGCTGCCCACATCGAGCCCACTTGGGCCTAATGTCTGCAGCCCATTAACCAACATTTGCGACATCCGACTTTTGAATGGGCGATTAGTGGGCTCGTGGGCTTGGGCTGCTGCCCACATCGAACCCATCTAGTGCTAGAGTGGATTGAGGTCAGAAGCCCATTAACCGACTTTTCCAATGTCCAACATCCGACTTTAAGAATGGGCGAAAGTGGGCATGTGGGCTTGGGCTGCCAACATCGAGCCCATTTGGGCCTGATGTCTGAACTCCATTAGCCAAGCATTTACGACATCCGACTTTTGAATGGGCGACAAGTGGGCTGGTGTGCTTGGGCAGCCCAGCTCGAGCCCACGTAGACATGATCTGAAGTCCATTAGCCAACATTTGCGACATCCGACTTTTGAATGGGCGATAAGTGGGATCGTGGGCTTGGGCGGCCCACATCGAGCCCATCTAGGATTGAGGTCAGAAGCCCATTAACCGACACTTATAATATCCGAATTTTAGTTGGAAGATAACTGGGATCGTGAGTTCGGGCTGCCTACATTGGACCCACTTGGTTCTGCTGTCAGGTGCCCATCCACCGACATTTGCGACATCCGATTGTCTGTAAAAGGGTCTCTAAAAAGACCAAGTTCCAAAAAGCATGCGGTTTTTGCGATTTCTACAAAAAAGTGACATCAAGTTCACAGGGGCTCGACATGGTCTGTCCAAAACCCAAGCATCAGTAGGCCTACATAAGAAAATAGGTAGAAGTTTAAGAAATATATTTCTCAACGATGTGCACGCAACTATAATAAGACAGTGTCACAGTACTATTATATATGGCGATTATATGCATGCTGTAGGCCTATTCATTAAAATGTGGGCCATGTTTAATAGATTAACTTTGGAAAGCGAAGTCGAATAATGAAATATTGAGTAAATGTATTTTACTCTAACAATTAATAGGACTATTGGATTGCACCGTTTAGAAATGCTACGATCAAGTTAATCTGCTTGAAGCATAACCATGTCTGTTGTGACTTTGAAGAACGCTGTCGCCCCGAATCTGATATCCTCTAGATTTGTCATATGACTTCAATGAAAATAATCTAGCTCCTTCGACTTCTAATTTATAAAGCGCTGTGATGAATATTTGTGTCTAGAATTACACATTTTAATGATAAACGTGCGATTATGTCAAAGCCATCGTGCTAAATAGAATCGCTGGATCACAATTTATCAGTGGAATCGTCCTGTGCAACTTACTCCATTACTTTTATTAGTCACGCTGTTTGGTGTTCCGGTCGAATGTTTGTGGTTGAAAGAAACTTGGTAAATTAATCTATATTGATCTCAAGTAACTATTGAAAAATATTACTAAATTCTTGAGATAATGGTACACAAGAGGTAAGTAGAGTGTTTGACGTTGAAACGCACTGCATAAGTGACGAAATTTGTTTGTTTTATATTACTATATGCACATGGCATCGACGGCACGTGGTGATAGCATAACCTCTGTTTGTATGGTGACGCGACGATTGCATTTTGACCATGTTTTGGCTAACCGTGGTACTTCTACGGCGGACGATTCCGCCACGCAACCCTTGCAGAAATTACTAATACAACGCAAGGCTGTTTAGCATATTTTCTAATGACAACCATGGCCCTAACCGAGCGTTGCGACGTCATTTCGTATAAAGTAACGAATTGTTGACTATGAAAGGTTTGTCATAAGAATAATTAAGTCATTTCAGGCATGTTTTGGAATGCGCATGCGCGGTCGAAGGTTTGCGCAAAAATTTCCGCTGCGGAAGCATTTCTAGTGCGGCGGAATCTTCCGCCGTAGAAGATTTATCTTGTACAGCGAAAGTCAGTGTGAGGCAGACTTTGATTGTTGAACCTTCGGCGCATGCGCATTGTCCCGTGTCCACTGACCTCTGTTAGTTAAAAATCTTGGCCCTAGAGATTGCATCACCCTCTCTTTATGGCAACTAACTGGTTACTTTGTAGTCAGAAGAACAAATCTGCAATTTGGAAATGGAATGTTCGAGGTGGTCCAGCTGAATGTAACGCTGTACCAGAATCAATCCGAAGAGCCTCTTCGATAAATACTTTTAAAACTAAACTTAAAACTCATATATTCTCTAAATACTATGAATAGTTTGCATGCTCCGCGGTGATCCTCGACGACAAAATGCTAACCGACCGCATCCGCGAAAACCTGACCTAACCGACTCTCACGACGCGGAATTTTACGGGCCGGAAAATCCATGCAAATACTAAATGTTTGCCTAAGTACGACTTGTACAGCGAAAGTCACAAAGACTTTATTGTTGAACCTTAGGCGCATTGTCCAGTGTCCAAGCCACGCTAATCTTGGCCCTACAGATTGCATCAATTTTTATGGCAACTAACTGGCTTTGTAGTCAGAAGAACAAATCTGCAATTTGGAAATGGAATGTTCGAGGTGGTCCAGCTGAATGTAACGCTGTACCAGAATCAATCCGAAGTCCTCTTCGATTCAGCTTTTTAAACTTAAAACTCATATATTCTCTAAATTTATGAATAGTTACTACATCGTAACGTGTCCTTTGAGTAATACTGTTTGATTAAGGTACGTTATAAATCCATGTTGTATTGTATTGTTCAAAAATGTGTTACTTCCTATCAGTTGGCGGCATGAGGGTCGGTTAGGGTTAGGTTAGGCGTCGTGGGGGTTGGTTAAGGTTAGTGTTAGGGGGTTAGTGTCGTCATTTAATAGATAAAATGCTAAAAACTTTCGGTCGCAGCAGTAATTTCTTCATGCATTGCGTGCCGGAATCTTCCACCCCACAAGCACCACGCTTAGTAATTATATAAAGGCTAACTCTTCAAGCTATCCTATGCTCTTTCTACTCCTTTGCCATGAAATGACCACCATCATGATGATGGTGGTCGATTATCACCGTAGCAAGATGCTGTCTCCTTGGCATGACCTCCCAAGATTCTGACCCAGACAAAACAACCTGACTATTGTGGAATGTGGACTTGTAATATATATAGCGCCGGTGAATAAGATGGTCTCCCTGACGTGGCTTTTGTGTGATGCTTTAGAAGATTTACATTTAACTCATGGTAGTCCACTTATAGCCACTTTAGTTGGATTAGTTACTAAACAGTTATAGCAAGAAAATGTGTGAAAATAGCATTTTTTGTGTGTGGGCCCTTCATTAGCTTAGGCTTGCCTAGCTTGTCTAGAGTAACACAGGGAGGAGATCCGGTCGACGTATCCTTGGATCGTAGACTCGGAACCGACCTGGGCTGATGAATCAAAGTCCTCCGTGCCCACCTTCATGTGGTGCAGACTGTTAGTATCCTCCCAAACTTTGGTAGGAGAACGAACGGGCACGGCAGGCAAAACCAGGGGAAGGCAATGGCAAACCACCCCTGTTAATATGCCAAGAAAACCGTATGGATCAAGTAATTTCAAATAACAAAGAAGTAGTCGCAGATGGTGAGCCTCCCAGGCCGGAGTGCGACTCAATAGCTACTGGGAAAGAGCAAGATGGGGAGTGTAAAGCAATCTGGTCTAATGAAGCAACAGGAATAAAGCCGAAAGGAAGTCCTGCGGTGGATCGTACTAGAGAGCAAAGACTCAACCTGAGCTGCAAAAAGAGGATGAAGATAGGTACATGGAATGTACGTAGTATGCAGAGCGGAAAGATGGATGTCATTCAAAGAGAGATGGAACGTCTTGAAATATCTGTAATAGGGTTAAGTGAAACAAGATGGAAAGGGCAGGGTCATTTCAACTGGAATGGTTTTAAGATAATAATGTCAGGACAAAAAGAGAAAGGAAGAAATGGGGTGGCAATTATGTGCGATAGGACAAGCGCGAATGCGATAATGGGTTATGACACAGTAAGTGATAGAATCTTGAGTGTAAGATTTCGAGGAAAGAAAGTTAATATAACAATCATACAAGTATATGCACCGACATCAATAGCGACTGAGGAAGAGCATGAAAGCTTTTACAACGAGCTGCAAGGTATAATGGACAAAACTCCTAAAGGTGATGTAAGAATGGTCATGGGTGACTTCAATGCGAAGGTGGGAAAATATAGTGGAGTAGGAAGAGGGGGAGACACGATAGGTAGACATGGTCTGGGAAAGCAAAACGAAGCAGGAGAGAGATTGGTGGAGTTTTGTGAAGGTAACAACATGAAAATAATGAATACATGGTTTGAACAGCCAAAAAGAAGGTTGTACACATGGACGTCACCGGATGGGAAACATAGGAATCAGATTGATTATATACTGATAAATAAAAGATGGTATAGCACAATAAGAGATGTGAAAACAAAACCAGGTGCGGATTGTGGAACCGATCATGAATTACTAGTGACAACAGTGCAAACAAAATTAAAAAAACTTAAAAAAGGGGAAAGATTGATCACATTCGACTGTAAGGAAATAACACAGGAATACAGAGTAGAAATAAGGAATAGATTTGAAATATTAGAGAGGGATGAAGCGGAGACAGAAGAGGTTGAGAACAATTTATGGGAAAAGACGAAGAAAGTGATTTTAGAAACTGCAGAGAAATACATTCCGAAGAAAAAAAAAGACAAAACAACACCATGGCTATCGAAAGAAGCTATCAACATAGCAATGCAAAGAAGGGATGCAAAAAGGAAAGGAGACAAGGACAAAGTAAGAAAATTGAACAGTGCATTTCAAAAGCAAGCACGCATGGACAAAGAAAAGCATCTAAATGAAATGTGCAAGGAAATGGAGGATGAGGGAAGGAAAGGAAGAACTAAAGCAATGTTCTCAAAAGTGAGGGAAATAACGAGGAAAAACACACCAAGAATGGGATCATTGAAAGCAAGTGATGGACACATAATTGCAGATGAGGAAGGAATGAAGAACAGATGGAAGGAATACACAGAAGATTTGTACAATGAAGATAAAAGAGTAAAGGTAGAAAAAATTGATGTAACAGAATATGAAATTGAGCCTGAAGTCATGGAAGCAGAGGTAGAATGGGCTATTAATCAATTGAAAGATAATAAGGCACCGGGTCGAGATGGGATACCAATAGAAATGATAAAAGCTGGGGATGGTGCGATGACAAAGACAATAACAAAAATTTGCAATATCATATGGACAACTGGAAAATGGCCAGAAGATTGGAAAAGCTCTGTTTTTATTCCGCTATTCAAAAAAGGAGACGCGAAAGAATGTGAAAATTATAGAACAATAGCAATGATATCACACATAAGTAAAATTTTACTTAAAATAATACATAAAAGAATGGAATGTACAATAGAAAGAGAGCTTCCTGAAAGTCAAGCAGGGTTTAGGAAATCTCGTGGAACAAGGGATCATATCGCCAACATGAGATGGATTATGGAGAGACAAAGGGAATATGGACAGAAAGTATACATATGCTTCATCGATTATAGTAAAGCGTTTGACTGTATTAACCATGAATTGATGTGGAAAACTTTGGTAGAAATGGGAATACCGAAACACTTGGTACAACTTCTTAAGGGATTGTACGAAGATCAGATAGCGGTGATAAGAACTGAATATGGAGATACTGACGGATTCAGGATAAAGAAAGGAGTACGGCAAGGTTGCATTTTGTCTCCTTTTCTATTTAATTTGTATGCATTAGCCAATACTTGGAAGCAGCTTGAACTTGGAAAAGCGTTGTAGTGATTTCCTAGATGGGTAAATCATTATGGAAAACAAAAGCCTTAATTAGACCATCTGTGTGACACTTTTAGTGAGAAAATGCAAGAAAACAGAGTTCCTCCATGTCTTGGGCCCCATTTCCCAATAGTTTTGTGGTGATTGTATAAATAGATTACTCCTGATAGGAAACACAAAGGCCTTATTTTGAATAGTTCATAGAGCCATAATATATGCATCCAAATTTGAATGTATAACCGCTGTGCTTAAATCGTTGCATAGGCTTCCTGTTCAGCAAAGAATTAGTTTCATAATTGGGCTTATAGTTTATTGATTTTAAGAACTTTGGTCCTGGTACTTTCTAAACAATATGCCCAATTTGAGATGGATGACATCCATTGAATAGGGAGACAATCCAAAGATGAAGTAAAAGAGGAATAATCAGCACAGAGGTTATATGCACTTTGTATCATCTAACGATGCAGTGTATAGTGATTTACATTGTGTACATTTAGTTTGCAGGAAATTTGCTTTGTACATGTGAAATGTACTGTAATGTTTGATAAAAGGGTCAGCTACTATAAAATTTCTATTTCCTGGATTGTTCTTAGTCGTTGTTTCAGAGATGTTGTTGCACTTTTTACAACATTTTGTTTTGTGTCTTAGATTTTGTGTTCTAGTGTCTTATGATTCAAAAATGGGCCATGATGAGCTGTCCAAGGAAGACGACATATCGGCCTTCAGCACCAACTTTGAGAAGTAGCAAAAAAGGCATGTTACATTTCTTTCTTATTTTAATTTATTTGTTTAGAGTGTATATGTATGTGTAATCTAATTCTTTACCTTTACATGTTACACCAATTTGATCTGATTCAGTTTAGTCTTGCTGTACCTAAATGTTTGAAAACAATTCTCGGTGAATGAGCTTTTTCGGTTGCTGGACCAACAATTTTTGGAACTCTGTCCGTTCTACTCAGTTGCTTGCTTCATTTCATTCTCAACTGAAAACTTACCTCTTTCAGATTGCTTATTCACCATATGGGCTACCTCTCTGTCTTACGGACTGATCTTCTGGAGAAAAAAACCTGATTGCGGCTTGGTTTTGGTGTGCCATCGGTTGATGCCTTGTGCATTGGACACCTGAGGAATAGAAGTTATTAACACATTGACCGCCACCTACAGGCATGATGTTTGTTGCTTAGTGCACAAATAAAAAGTAGCCCTGGTGCCACCGTTCCAGTCTGACGGCAATGCCCCTACTCTACAGTGAATGACCTATAACATTTATGCCCTCCAAACTGATTTCCACCCATCCTTTGATTGACAACTGTGACAGGCTGTGAAAAGGAAGGGCCTTAACAACCCAATTGAATAGCCTATTGGAAAAGTTTCCATGATTACATCAAAGACTTAACCCTTCTGCAGTTTCCAATGTAATTAAGTAGCCCTTGGAGATTATAGGTTTAGGTTAATTCACTTAATTGAACTGTGACTGCTGTCTGGAATTATAATCTGCCCAAATAGACAGACATCATTAAACAATTTATGCCCATCCAAAATCATTTCCACACATCCAAAGGACCAGTGGATGGGTAGCTAGCTAAGGGTCTGGCCACCTAGGAGTTAACTCGTAATAAAAATGTTTCCTGTACACACCACCTACGAGTTAACTCGTAGTACAATACATAGTGCAACACGCAAACACTGGCTCACGTCTAATAATCCGATGATGATGGTGGTGGTGGTGATGCTGATGGTGGTGAACGAGATGCTGATGATGCTGCTGCTGATTGGAATGATGATGATGTTGATGAATGCTGCTGCTCAGATGATGATGATGATGACGATCTCATGATGATGATGCTTTCAACGATAAGATGACGATAATGATGCTGCTGCTGAACTGAAGATGATGATGCTGATAAATGGTGGTGGCGATGATCGGGGGTGGATCCAGGGGCCTAATCCGGCCATGCCTCCCCCATTTGATATTAATTTGCTAGAGGATGTGGTCCCTTTTTTACAACATTTTGTGTGTGTCTTAGATTTGTGTTCTAGTGTCTTTTGATGCAAAAATGGGCCATAATGACCTGTAGATGACACATCGGCCTTCAGCACCAACTTACAGAAGTAGCAAAAAAGGCATGTTACATTTCTTTCTTATTTAATTTTATTTGTTTAGAGTGTATATGTATGTGTAATCTAATTCTTCATCTTTACTTTATTTGATCTGGCCACTATACTTAAAATCAGATATTATTCCCAGACTTGTCATTATTCAACAAGGTCATCTGATTAGTTTAGTCTGCCCATACCTAAATTGAAAACTGTTCTCGGTGAATGAGCTTTTCGGTTGCTGGACCAACCTTTTGGAACTCTGACCGTTCTACTCAGTTGCTTGCTTCATTTCATTCTCAACTGAAAACTTACCTCTTTCAGATTGCTTATCCATCATATAATGCTGCCTTTCTGTCTTACGGAATGATCTTCTGGATAAAAAACCTGATTGCGGCTAAGTTTTGGTGTGCCATCGGTTGATGCCTTGTGCATTGGACACCTGAGGAATAGAAGTTATTAATTACAATTAAGAGAAAATGCGTGAATTTAGAGTTTCTTCATCTTTGGGTGTTTTGGGTGCCAATTTATCTTATGGAGTTATGGTTGAAAATAGTTTGAGACACCCTTGAAAAGATGCAAAAGACTGAGCAGAAAATATTATACGCAGTAAGAGCATTCCAAAATTTAGGTTCAGCATCCTATATGGCTTGTTTTACCGAGAACGGGTCTAGTTTTTGGCACAACCAGAAAAATACAATTGTTTCAATAATGGTAAGTATGGGGATGAGGATTGATTTTAAGAACTGTGTTTGGACATGGTACTTTCTAAACAATATGTCCAATTTCAGATGGATTACCTACTGAATAGGGAGACAATCCAAAGATGAAATAGAAGAGGAAAAACCAGTCCAGAGGGTATGTATGTATGGGCACTTGTTATAGCGCCCCTTCAAGATTTCTACTCAGAGGCGCTCCCGACTACAGCGCGTACACTGAATCGGAGTTTCACGCCGAAGCGCATGAGCAATTGCGAGTGAAGGACTTGCCCAGGGTCCCTACGCGGCGGCTTGAGGTGGATTCGAACCCGCAACCCTCCGGCTGCAAGGCACCGAACATACCCCTACACCACCGCGCCCCACAGCGCTTTGTATTATCTAATTATGCAGTGAAACCTGTATACATTTAATTTGCATGAAATTGAATGTTGCATGGTGAAATGTATTGTATTGTATCTGAGCATTTATAAAGCGCCTCACAGTATGGACTATTCAGAGGCGCTCTCAGTGTAGAAGCCCTGGAGAAAGAGAAACTTCTACAGGGAACGAGCAGATGAGGAGGAGAACCCAGACAATAGTTTTGCCTGCAGTGGAGGGGCAAAGTCATTCTAAGCAGAAGGGCCCACAACAGCAGATGAACGACTTTGGGCTAGAGCGGTCCTGGTCTGAGGGACAAAAAGATCCAATCGGTCCGTAGAGCACAGCGAACGATGCGAGGTAGCAGATAAAGTTTGCGCATAAAGTCAGAGAGATATTTATATGCATGGCCTAACTGAGATTTGGACACCAAAAAGACAATCTATAGCGCATGCGTAAAGTTATAGGGAGCCAGTGTAGTACTTCAGACATGTTGGTAGAGATATGAGCAAACTTAGGAAGACGTGCGATTAGCCTGGCTGCAGCACTTAGAACCGACTGAAGAGGGGGGTGAGGAGCAGCTTTGGGAGGCCTGCAAGAAGTGAGTTGCGGTAACCTATGTGAGAGCAGATGAATGCATGGATAATGGTGGTAAAGACCGAGGGCAATGTAGTATAATTAATGTTTGATAAAAGGGTCAGCTACTATAAAATTGCTATTTCCTAGACTCTTCTTAGCCATTGCTACAGAGATGTTATTGCATGTTTTACAACATTTTGTTTTGTGTTTTAGATTTTGTATTCTAGTGTCTTACGATTCAAATGGGCCCATGATGAGCTGTCTAAGGCAGACGACATATTGGTCTTCAGCACCAACTTTGAGAAGTAGCAACAAAGGCATGTTACGATTCTTCTTAATTTTATTTGTTTAGAGTGTAATGAATGTGTAATTTTACATACACTAACTTGATCAGGACATTTTTAAGTGGCTCTTTATAAATTTTTGATTTTTTGGGGTTATCAGAAGACTTAAAACTACTCTTCCCCTAATACTCTCCGTACTTTATATAATACTTTCATTTTACCCTACCTTAATTATGGTGCTATAATATGGGCAGGTGGGTATAAAACTCCACTCCAACCTATACACTTACTCCAAAAGAGGGTTGTAAGAATCATAGCTGGTGTACACTACTTGGCTAAGTCCTCTAGTCTGTTTAAAAGTTTAATCTTATTAACTATCTTTGACCTACATAAACTCCAACTTGCTATCTTCATGTACCGACATCAGAGCCAAACCTTACCCAGTATATTTAATTGTTATTTCTCTACTAATGCTTCTGTCCACGGTTATAACACTAGATCTCGGTTTAATCTTCGCTCTGCAATCTGTAAAACTAATGTTAGACAATTTTCTGCTAGAATAATTTGGCCTGAACTATGGAACTCCATTGACCGTGGCATCCGTAATCAGAGGTCACTCAACTCCTTCAAACAGGCCTATAAAAACAACTTACTTAACTGACGTTGGTTTTACTACTGCCATGCTTATTTCTCATCCTAAGTTAATTGAACTGACTCATGTTTCCTTTCAAGTTCTATCAATTTGTTCCATCATAGTGGGGAAAACTAGATAAGCCCATTGGGCTTCTTCTCCCCACGAATCGATTTTTATTACTTAACCTGTTAGACTATAACCTCTTCAATTTCTGTTTCTTATTAATGGCGCTTACGAAATGTAAACTGTTAATGACTGTATTCACACGTGTACATTGTGTTCACTGTTCATGGAATTGATTCTCATAAAAGTTAAAATTTGATTACAGTTGCAGTAAGTCTTAAAATTGTCAGTAACTCAGCAATGGACAAATTCCACCATCCAATTCTACACATCCTGTTATGGATTTTTTAGCCAATGACTCTTGGAGGGGTTTGCAAACTGATCTTTTTCTCACATAACAATAGTTGTATCAACGCCATTCCTTCGTCACTTCTAACGGAGTGATTTGATGTTCTGGGTCCAACAATTACATCAATTAGTGAGTTCTCATTGCATGAAGGAGGGATCCTTCCCATCTTGTTTTGCTTCTGCCATAGCTCGTCTTCTGCTGAAGAAAACTTTTCTAGACTCCGTAGACCTTTTAATTACATACATTTCAATTTTTTAATTTATATTCATTTCAATGAATTGGATATTTTAATTTATATTTAAAACTCGAGTCAGCCGAGGCCGAAGGAAAGGGCGCTGAATGAGGATGAATTGGATAAGTCTTGAGTATGCAAACTTTAGTTGTCTTCTAAATCAAAGCTTCTGTGTCACGGACCGGCAGGAATTTTGCCACTCCAGGAGGACCGGTGCCAAATTTTTAAAAATTATTTATCTTTTTCTCTAAATACCTCAAAATGTATTAAAATTGATTTCAATGCATTTTTAGCCAATTCTAGGACTCTATTGCTTTCAACTACTAGCCTAATAAGTGTTTTCTGTAAAGGCTTTTAAAATTATAATAGCCATTTCTTGATTCCAAGACAATTTGACCAGTTTCTTGACTCACTTTGTGGACCGGCAACTGAGGGCTTGCGGACTGGCACCGGTCCATGTACCACCACTTTCGGAAGCACTGTTCTAAATCACTGATCTCCCCAGTTCGGCCTCCATACCATAAGTTTCATTTCAGCACTTCGTAATTGCATCATGTGCTGTATGGATAAGGGTAAAGTGACATCACTTCTTCTTCTGACTTGTCTGCTACTTTTAATACTGTTAACCATTCTGTTCTTTTGCATCGTTTCCAGCACTGATTTGAGGTTTCTGTCTTGCACACAACTGGTTCTATACTTAGCTTAGTACATGCACTCAATCAGTATATTTAAAAGGCAATTTTTACCTTTTTTGTTAACGTTTTTAACAAGAATGCTTTATACTATAGAGCTTAATTAATTTCATGTAAACTAAAGTGCAGTTATGCAGTTGGATAAATAAAGATTACACTTGTTTACTTAATATTTCACCCATTCTTTGTTGACATGCAGTGATAAGCAGGATTTTGTGTTTGGTCCTCTTTTGTTTACATTAAACATGATACAATAATACAATACAACTGCATTTGATATTGCCCTTCTTCCAAAGGTGGCCCAGTGCTCTGAAGTGCATAACATAATTCAGACTTACCACCTGTCACCTACTTTGAAGTCTTTAATCTTCTCAAGAGCATGGTCCCTAAATCATTCCCAATGGACTTCATACCTACACCACTTATTGTCTCTTGAACTTCTGATGTTTTCTCCCACCTCATTGCACACTTGTGCCAACCTGTCTTTTGCTGAAGGGTGTTTTCCGTCATGCTTCAAATCTGCTCTAGTCACGCCCTGACTCAAAAAACCCGACCTTGACACCAGCAACCTTTCTAACTTCAGACCTATCTCTAACCTCAATAACATTTCTAAGATCCTTGAACGTCTTTTTCACCCTTCTTGTGGGTGTCTCAAACCTTGAACTCAAAAGGCTGCAACGAATCCAAAACTCCTTAGCTCGTGTAGTGATGCGTGTCCTACTAGGGGTGTCTAGAAATATGATACATCACAGAAATAACCCATACTCAAATTTTTCCATTATTCCATTCATTAGTTGTCTATAAATATTTTTTTCAGAATTTAAAAATGTTATCCTGAGGTCGCTGAAAGCCCCCGAACATACCCTACCCTACTTAAATACCCAGGACTGAAGGCGCCAATACTCGAGTCTTGGAACTTGGGCTCATTGTGAACTTACTCTTTTTTTCACAAAAAATTAACAGAGTCCGATTTGGATTAACTTTTTGCAACTTGTTTGACTCGACAAGAGCTAAATCTGGGAAAAATGTAGACACCCATATGAAGGTCATTTCAAGGTCAGAATAACCCAAATCTAACAAAAACGAGAAAAAATTGGACAGCTCTCGGCCAATAATTGTTGAAATTGGCTAGTTTTTTCGTGTGTTTTTCTCCTGATATGGACAACCTGTAGTAAGAAACAAGGCAACCAAATGTAAGACAATCCAAGGTTATTGTAAGGTCAAAGAGGTCAATTTGAGAGAAAAATCAGAAGCAATGGCCATAACGCAGCCAAATATTGCTTAATTTGAGTGATTCTTTTACCTAAATTTTCGGGCAGATAAAAAAAATTCGGTATTAGGCCTACTATTACTCAAACAATTACTATGCAATTAGTTTTTGCAAAGGACGCCAAGGTTTACATTACATTGCATCAATATTTGATCGACGGGCTTACTTATTCGCTTCAATCAACCGGAAGTTGATTAAAATAGAAATTGGCGATGTAGGTCCTAAATATGTCTGATTAAATTCGTTCAAATATGTTCAAAGTAATCCTTTCCGAATGACCATATCGCCCCCAGTTGTACCACTTGACAAGTAACGATGATCGCATGGGAGTATGAAGCCATTAACTATCCGGGGATCTGTTTCAGTTCCTTGTATGTAGTCTCGTCATGTGGGGGTGTTATGTAGGGGTTAAGTAATGTATACGAACAGCAGTGCTTAGCGCAACTGTCATCGGGTATGGGTTGTTTTCTGCTGACATAAGAGGCGTAATTTGCTGTCTGTTCCGGTTGTGGTTGACTTGGGACAGATGCACCGAGTTGCCATCGACTACTTTTACCGACTTCAGTTCGTTACTAATTAAGCAATAAGTTAATCGTAGTGTAAATAGTTTCGTCGGTGTTTAATGCTTCTACAATAACCATGGCAACGAAGTGGAACACCGGTAACAACAGCAACATAATTCAGGATTTAGAGAAAGAGCTCGGACCACAGTCAACATTATACTGGCTGTTGATTTCAATTTGCGGGGCTATTGTTTGGACTGTCTACCTGACCTACTACAATTCAAGGGTTCTCGGCTTGATTCTGACGGCAGTAATCAATCGATTTGTTCCCCGTGGCCATGTCAAGTTCGGTACGTATTCTGCACTTAATTTTGTTAACAGCAGTTAAGCCAGTACCTCCTTATAAAGTGCATCACTGTGACAAAGATTCAGATATATGATAGATATGAATTTAATTCGGGTGCGGGCCGAATCCCCGAAACCCGAATCCCCGAAAGGCATTTCGGCCGTATCCCCGAAATTGATTTTCTAAGTCCGACCCGAATTAATATAATAAAAATAAACATTTGAATAGGCAGTATATCGATATACATCAAGTCCACGCTATGTCTATGTCATGTTTACAATTTAACTCTGAATAGCTCAGCCGCTTTCTAGAAAACTGTTTTCGGGGAATCGGGCTTTTGTCTGTTTTCAGCGTTTTCAGGGATTCAGGTTTCGGGGATTCGGGCTGACCCCTTTAATTCATCTGTAAAAGTAACTTTTAGGACAGTCTCATTATGACACAATCTAGTTATAATGTGAAATTTGATGTGGTTCTGAAAGGTAGTGCTGTAAGGGGATTGCAATGTGGTTTCCAACTTGTCTGTTCCCAGGTTTGTTTTTAATTTTGTACAAAGTGTCACTTCAATGACTTAGTCGTGAGTTTGAAACATGATTTGATCCTGAGGTTGACGGTTGACTTGATCCTGAAGTTAAAGCATGATTTGGTCTGAGGTTGAAATATCATTTGGTCGTGAGCTTCAAACATGATGTGGTGCTGATGTTGAGGCATTGTTCTTAAAGTATAATTTGATCATTGGTTGATACATCATTTGGTTTTGGGGTTGTAACATTTTTCTGCATGAAACAGAAGCCCATGCATGCCCTTAGCCAGAAATAAAGAGTAGGGCGTCCAAAAGTATTCAAATTTCGAAGTCTTAACCGCCCGATGCCATGAGCTTAAGAAGTCGCAAACAACCGAAGACTACACCAGTCCGACGGTAATGCCCCGCCCTGCGCTGAATGACATATGCGTTTTGATCACATTTGTAACAGTTTTGTTTTACATACAGTGATACAAACAACTATCTGTTAACTTCAGATGAATGGAGGATTGGATTATACATGATATCACATTTAACATTATCTATTTTTTAATAATGATGAAATGTGTTTTCTATGAAAAGTGTCCAATCACATCCAATGCACGATTTATGCCCGTCCAAAATAACTTCAACTTGTCCAAAGGACGGGTGGACGGGTGGCTGGCTAAGGGTCTGAGCAGTTGTGACCAATTGTTGCAACTTTTATGTCCCAGATCCCTACTCAGGTCCTTGTTAATTAGATTGCTGAAGAATGTCATGTAGTAAGTTTCACTTGACATGCCAGGATATGAACCCTTGTTGTTCTGGTGAAAGGCTGATCAGCTGATTGTTACTGGTCTTCTAAGCACACATTAGTAAACACTGTGACTCATAAGCAAGTGCTTAACGGTCAGGCTAATTTTCCATGTAGATGTAGATATTTTCTAGGAGAAGACAATGCAAAGCATTTATTAAATGCAACGCTAGCCAAGCTTTGTTCTTTGAAGTGTTGGATTTTTATTAACTTGTTTAGATACTGATTGATAAAAAGAAATCATGAAATAACTCAGTCCTGGTTTAAGTTTGAACCCCAAACCTCTGTGTTATTACTTAATCCAGCATATTGACTGCTGGACATTTAGCTTCATGTAAAGATTATGCATTATGGCTCATAAGCTGTATTTTTGTTAGTAGCTGAAAACTGATTTCCTCTTAAAAACTGTTTCTTGTCGTGTTCTGTTTACCAGTATTTGTCTGGGATCTGAAGGTGCCCCTCTTGGCTTGCCTGTTGGAATGGATGCATAGTCAGCATTTCCCAAAGTGTGTTCCAAGGAACTCTAGGGTTCCTTGAGGGCAGGATGAGGGTTCCATGAGGCAATTAGATAAAAGTGTTGATGGATATGTTGCTACATTTTAAATCAGACTCTGAGGTGAAGACAAGGGTTCCGTGGGAAAATTCCCTAGATTGCATTGCAAGAGACTTGGTTTAAGCTGTAAACTATTTTGGTATACTGGCACTGCGTAAACCAGGATATGTTTTGTTTAGGTCTTAGTTCCGTCAAAAATTTTCAGGTTAAAGAGGGTCTGTAAAAAAATCGTTAAGCACTGATCTACGGATTCTCTGAAGGATGGGCATTGATCAGTAGTTTTTATGCTGATATAGTTATTGTTCTTCATATAAGTTTTTGTGCTAAGATGAAGAACAATTATAACACTGGACAACAAATTTAAAAAAAAGTCATGTTACTGAAATGAAATTAGTCAGTTCTTATCCATTTGAATGTGCTGAACACGAATATGACAGTGAAATTGCAGAATTGGCTCTAGTTTTTTGTAATCTCAAATGAAGTAATTTTATATCGCACAATGCATTCCAATAGTGATACACTTACGGTTAATATTTGTAAAAACCAGGTCATAGACTAGTTCTTAGATTTTTTGCCTGTCTCTTGTACAGCTGTTCGGGAGCATCTCTGCGGAGTGTCCAGCAGTAGTCAGCCAACATTGTAGTGGACCATTTTCCCTAGTACCTTTGCTCCATTGTTGCGATATCTTGATGAAAACGTTCGCCATGTTCGTCACTAACCATACCACAGTTGTCAGGGAAGAAATCCAGATGGGAGTGAAGGAAATGCATCTTCAGAGACATATTGCAGCGACATTTCTGGTACTGCTTGAGCATGTCTTCTACTAGTTCCTTGTAGTTTTCTGCCCTAACATTCCCCAGAAAGTCTGTAGACACTAGACGAAAAGCATTCCATGCTTGTTTCGCATCACCCTCCAGCAAGTTGTTGAAGCGGTCATCTTTGAAAAGTTCTCTAATCTGAGGACCCACGAAAACTCCCTCTTTAATCTTTGCTTCACTGAGTCGAGGGAATTTTTCATGCAGGTATCGGAAACCTGGCGAAGTGCGGTCCATGGCTTTCACGAAGTTCTTCACTAAACCTAGTTTGATGTGAAGGGGTGGTAGTAGGATTTTGTGAGTCTCCATTCTTGTGGGTCATGAGTGATCTGTAAGGCATTCACGAGGTCGTCAATATTGGAACAGAATACCAGATTACCTTCCTTCATGAAGAAAGGTTCCAACTGCTGATGGCGCTTTCTATATGAAGTGATTGTGACATCTTCTTCTAAAAGATTCCATTGTTGGAGTCTTGATCCTAGCAACTCTGCCTTGTTTTTGGATAAGTCCAAATCACGAACAAGGTCATTTAGTTCTTCCTGTGTTATTCTGTGTGGGGTTGATGATGCACCACAGTGAAAATCGGGATCACTGCACGCTGACGGACCAGGAGAAGAACATGTCGGCTCACCCTTGTCCTCATCAGATGAATCAACGAAAATATATTCTGCTGGAGGTTCTGGAATAGGAAGTCCATCACCATGTGGAACTGGTCTCAATGCAGACGGAATGTTTGGGTAGACTATTGTCGACTTCTTTTGCTTCGTTATTCCACCGGAAAGAGGAGGAACCAAGCAGAAGTAACAGTCATCTACGTGGTTGCTTTGCTCTCTCCACACCATGGGAACTGCAAACGGCATTGATGGTCTTTTGCCATTCAACCACTGTGAAAGCTGTGTTGTACATGTAGCACAGCATATATGCGGGGCCCATGGCTTGTCTTGGTCACCAACCTTGCATCCGAAGTAAGCATGATATGCCTTCTTGACTTGAGAAGTGATACTTTTCTTCTGGTTGGCAAATGTCACTTCCCCACAAATGTAACAAAAGTTGTCCACAGTATTTACGCACTTCCGAGGCATTACTGGGTAAAGGAACTCATTTGTTCATGCGCTCCAAATGCTACCAAAATGTTACCTGGTGATACTATGAATCATGGGCATTCAAGCGCACCTATTCCCGATTGGCGCTGACGTTCCTACGATTTTTTACAAATTTTTGAAAATTTTCGAAACTTAATGATTTAACGCTCGCACTCGCCATATTTACAGTTTTCTAGTGACGTCAGACGCACTGACGAAGCGCCACGAAATTTTGTAGCGCAATTACATTTTTAGCGTCATAAGTTTGATGTTAAGCGTTCACGGAGCTCTAAGTTATTTGGTAGCGCAACAAGTCTAATGTTTTATAGCTCAATGATTAATTATGTAACATATAAATTTTTATAGATATATTTGTAGATTTAACAGATTTAGATTGTCTATAGAATTAGAGGCACGGAATGAATTGATTAGTCATATAATTATGACATCTGTTAAATTAATCAAACACTTGTCTTCCCATATCCCTTTCCTATCTACATCATACTTTCGCCAGAAGAGGTGACTCGTCAACCTTTACTCTGAAGAAACTGATTGCATGGAACCTGCTTAGAACATTGCAGAATGCAGATGGACTGATACAAGGGTGTAATTTTCAAGTAGTACTTCAAGAGATGAATGACTTTGTTAGGGGTCGTCCACATACGCAAAATTTAATGTAATAGTTACATGCCCCATTGCCCCAATCAAAGTAACATTTGAAGCGAGACCCATAATCTACAATTGTACCACCCATTGCGCTACAGAAGTTCAGTATATTTCCGTAAATGCCTATGACGCTAATATGTAATTGCGCTACAAAATTTTGTGCCGCTTCGTCAGTGCGTCTGACGTCACTAGAAAATGTGTAAATATGGCGAGTGCGAGCGTTAAACTATAAAGGTTGTACTAATTTTCAAAAATTTATATAAAATCGCAGGAGCGTCAGCGCCAATCGGGAATAGGTGCGCTTGAATGCCTATTATTCAAAGTATCACCAGGTAACATTTTGGTAGCATTTGGAGCGCATGAACAAATGAGTTCCTTTACCCATTACTGTTCTATATTGTATCTAAATGGATAAAGTAAAATAATAGCTAGTTTTATAAAACAGTAACTTAAACTGTCTCGCACAAAGTCTGTAATATTGTAAATGCTCAACCGTTCCGACTCGGCTTTATATAGTACACTGCTGACGTCATCTTACGTCAGCAGCCGGCTGGCTGTACTTTTACATTGCATCAGGAAATGACGTAATAAAAAAATGAACTGTGCATGATGTGTCCATGATGGGATTATGCAATGAGGTGGAATATTACATCATTCTAGACTTATTTAGGATATTGTCGCAGTTCTACTGCATAAATTTACATGGTGAAACATAAGAAATGAACTATATGAAATATTTTCAAAACGAGAGCCAATAAAAACTTTTTATGGTTATATTCGTGTTCAGCACACCAAGATGCTACACATTAGGGCCTTTTCCAGTCAGTAACAATTTCTATGTTGAAAATTAGCAGTTGTTTAGTAATTTTTGTACTGAGATGAAGAACTCTGCTACTTTTGCTACTGTACAATTGCCTATTGCTTTTCATATCAGCACAAAAGCTAATGGACAATAATTATTGCTTCATTCTTCACAGCATCAAATTGACAACTTGCTCAGTAGATTGTAACATGTTGGGGTCTACTGGAACTAAGCTTGTGTACCAGGCTTAATTCGTTGTTTCTGCTGTGGTGTTTGTATGTTTTGATGGTGTTTTCTTTTTTGGTGTTCTTGGCCTATGTGACTGATATGTGGTCGGGTTTGGGACGACAGGCCGCATATGTTGTCTTCAGCTGAATAGGAGTGCCACAGACCTGAGCGTGACCTTCACTGTTAGTTACCCAGGACACTTCGATCTACCAACCAGGGTAGTTTTGACTTTGCAGGCAAAGTTTAAGTCACTCTGTGCACAATGAGCAGGCAAAGAATGCCTGCTCATTGTGCACAGAGTGACTTGATGGTTGTCCAGACGTGTGTCATCCTCTAACAATGAGGGACTGCTCAGTTGTGGTGTTATCATCATGGTTTGCAGACGTTACTAACTCTTGTCACTCCACACTATCGGGGCAGCTTGTGATTCAGAGGCTCTGAACTTGATTCGGTTAACTTAGGATGGAAATCCGTTGGTTGGGTTTCATATATATGTGTGTGTGTGTGTGTGTTTGTGTGCCACTGGTGACTCTTCTAGGACTCGGAGTCTGTGCACTGTTTTGCATACTGATGATATTTCTGTTCATAATTTCATTTAACATCATGTAGGCTAGCACAGAATGCCTCTGATTTGTAGAATGGTGCTATAAAATTACTGCAAAAATTACTCTTAACATTGAGTCAGTACAGCAAACTGTCAAATATGCAATGATCTAAATGCAACATTATGACATTATATTATAAAATGTATTCTAACATAAGAAATTTTTAGCTCATCTACACGCGTGTCTTTTGTATATATCTGTATTAAAAATATCTTTTTATTTTCTTATTATATTTTTGTGCTCTGTGTTGTCACAGCCTTTGCTATTTCACAGTTGATCGATTGCATTCAACAGCATGGTTGTGTGCTTAAAAATAGCTATAAAAAAATTTGGTCATGGTTACATTGGTAACAATGCTTGGCATTGATGACAGTGAGAACGCATAACAGTCTGTTCCTTTATGTGTTCAATGACTTATGATTCACTTTATGCAGTTACCACTACTGCTGCTATTGTTTTATAAGGAATTTTGGCTTTGTATTGTGCTGTATGATCAATTTATATAGTGTTTCTTGAAGAGAAATCTACTCAGGGTGACAGGAATGCATTGTGAATATGTGTACTTTATGGATACAGTGGTTGTAAAAGATATATAATTTCGTTTATTGAAAATAGAAAGTTGACAGACCGCAACTTTTCACATAGAAGAAAAACAGAGAGAAAATAGCTATAATTATAATTATTAGTGTTATTGTCAGATGTCAGTACGACAATGAACCGATGGATTGGATTGAGTTACGAACTGTCTCTTTGATATTGACTTAAAGAGCACACGGGGAATGAAGCTACGATCGTCTTTATTTGGTAATTCAAAGTCAAAAGAGGCATCATCTTTGTGACCACACTCTTTAAAATTATGTCTTCCGTGAGCATACACTGGGGTTGGGGTGGCTTGAATGCTAGTGGATATGAGCTGTCTGATATCAAGGCACATGCTTGTTGCATGCCACCAGTCAAGTTTGTCTAATTACTTCACAGATCACAGTAATGTGTGGTTTAGGACACAGTGACTGTTTTGTATTGCTAGGCAGTTGATGTCTGCAAGAGTTCTGCCTGCTTTAGTGCCTGCTATTTCCAAACATTACTTTTAACAGTTTGCTACAAAAGGCCACAAAAAGTCCTGAAACTATAAACTAGAATGTTTATGATATTGTGCCTTCCTTTTGGTACCTTTCCAAGATGCTGCACACTTGGCTTAGCTATATAAATATGTCATAAAAACAATGATTTTACAGTTGTATGGAAGTGAAACTGCATGCATAATGGTACGAAACGCATAATGTTAAATAGAATTTGAATTTGTTTTGTTTCAGGTTCTTTCAGTGTGTCTGTTCTGTCTGGGAAGGTGATGTTTCGTGATGTCCACTTCATAACAGAAGACTACTCTGTTCGTGCCCAGCTTGGCTTTGCGATATTTCGTTGGTGGCGGCCACTGACTGACAAGGACATCACTGAAGGTTATTGTAAAACCTGTGGCGAGGCCATGGGAATTTCAGTTACATGACAC
The DNA here is from genome assembly GCA_020284085.1 of Aporrectodea caliginosa. Classification (NCBI taxonomy): domain Eukaryota; kingdom Metazoa; phylum Annelida; class Clitellata; order Crassiclitellata; family Lumbricidae; genus Aporrectodea; species Aporrectodea caliginosa. The sequence goes on from JACEVL010000666.1 coordinate 2,105,096, forward strand.
CTCCATTTATGCCTGAATAATAGGGTGGCCTTTAAGATATAGCAAAACAAACTTACACATTTAGATGTCTCACCATATCAATCTGTACCAGATATAGAAAAGCATATCATGTAAATTATCTTTAGAACTGGAGAATTATTATGGGTGGCCCCAAGCACTCCAGTTTCAACATGCATCACATTAGATGTCTGATCAGAACTTTGCACTTATTTCATGACTGCCAGTACTGAGAATAACTGTTGTCGCCAGAAATTTTCTTCAGTTACATCTTTCTAGACTGTTAGAATTTCAGACTACATCAACAAAATTTCCTGTGGGACAGAAAACTAGCACAGAATATCTGCTTGCAGAAGTCTGTTTAATGCAGTTGGGGAACTGCTGCCAGAAGAAACTAAAGTGAACTATAACTGAAATGTTAGACAAGCATATTAATTTTCTAAGTCTAAGAGGTTTGCCATATGCCCTTCCCAACTCTAGTACAGATCGAAGATAGAGCTTGCATGCCAGATGCTATGCAGTTGGCATGAAGGGTGTTGGCAACACTCCTTGTCTACCTTATCTCCTCAGAGTTAGGTGACTGTATCATATTGTTTACACCCTTGCCTTTACAGCCAAAACCACTGACTTATCTCTGTAAACTTAACTCTTCTTGAAGGTTACTATGACATGAGGTAAAAAAAATGTTACATTGTGACAAGTGCAATCTGCTATGTAAATCCTTAGTATATTCATCCCTTGCCGACAAGATCTTATGTTTTTAAGTATGCTATTTGTATCTGAATTGACTGTAACAATTTTTTCGTACTTATAAATTCTTTTTAAAGCTTTATTACACTGTTCCTTACAAACTGTGTTTAAAGCTATCCACTGTATTACTGGTATGTGTGTAGGATGCATGCATCTGAGTATTTGTTTAGTGCCTCTAATAAAAGCAAAGACAATTTGTTAAGCAAATGCATTTTCTATTTCTGTAGATCTGTCACATTCAGAAACGCGGTTGTCCATATACTTGGACTCTTTTGAAGTCCACGTCTACAATCGATCGGCCAACTATCAACGGCTCGAGAAGCTATTTGGCCTGGACAAGATTGTGCCGCAGGACCCTGAAGAATCGTCCACAGAAAAAAGTCAAACGTAAATGAGATACAGAGCTGATTGTTGCCAAAACTTTGCAAAAATTTGTCATAACTAGAACCTTCTTATACCATGCATCATTATGACATGAATTATGATATGACATGAATACTAGTATTATGTGGGGGCTAGGAATGTTGAAGCAAGTGTAGTTCCGGTTTAGGATGGGGGGGGGGGAGGCCTAAACAACAGAGCAATGTAATGATAAGCATACATTTACACAGTATGCTGGGTGCATGTTAGTCTAGTAGTTAGCATGCAGGACTGTCAGCTGAGAGGTCGGGTGTTAAAATCCCTGCCAGCAGAAAGACATTTTGAGATTTCTATTCCAGTTGAGCCCCTAGCAAATTTGGCCACAAAATGAGTAGACAGACAGTACACTGTTGGGAAGATTTAAAATAATTTAAATTTTAAAATGTCATTTTTTTATTATTGAAAAAAATATTTTCATTCGTTTGGGGGCCCCTTCAAGATTTGGTGGCCCTAGGCGCGCGCCTAATTCGCCTACTGGTAAACGCGCCTCTGCAGGGTATACAATGTCATGGTGTATTATTCGCTAGGGTTAGACAACAACTGGCTAGAGTTTGATCTGAGGTTGTCGTAAGGGTTAGAAGTTTATTACAATTGTTCAAAGTTAGGCTTAGAGTTGGAGTAACAGTTAGTTAGAATTGTATTCCGGTTGGCCTTTACGTTGGGGTTAATAGTTTGAGCCATAGTCGAGGTTAGAATGAGATTATAGTCGGCTAAAGTTAGGTTTGAAGTCACATTTAAAGTTAGATTACGATTTCAGTTGGCCTTTAGGCTAGGGTTAAAAGTTTGACCTATAGTTAGCCTACGGTTAGCTAGACTAAGACTGTAGTCGTCTTAATTTAGCCTTGGAGTCGGAGTTAAATTTAGAACAGGATTACAGCTGGCTATACCTAGATTCAGAATTTTTAATGGGGCTACATATTTGGCTAGACTTCGCTTTAGGCATAGATCTGAATTTGGAGTTAAGGCTAGAATGATGATACTTAACGCAGCACGCTAGACTAGGATTAAAACTGGCTGGAGTTAGGATCAACGTTCAGGGTTGGACTGGCTTGCAAAAGTGGCCCGGGAAAGTTGGTCCTGGGCGGCCCACATTAGCGAACCCTGAAGGCGTGAAACCTTTTAGGATAAAATTAATCCGGTAAGGGGTCTGAATGGTGCCCCGCCCACCAATGTTTTTTGTAACATTTAACCTAAAATGAAGAACTTTTTAGTCATTAATCGGTCAAACAGCATAAATATTGTTAAATGTTACATATAAATGTTAAGTGTTAAGTGATAATAACAAAATGTTAAGTATGAATGTATTAAAAGATTAACAAAGTCAGCACATACTTTTTAATTTTTGATCTGTCATAAATTTGTAATTATGTTTTGAACCAACTGTTGCACAGTTTGGTTTATTTCAAAAGCTTAACATCATGAGGCGCGGTGGTGTAGAGGTATGTTCGGTGCCTTGCAGCCGGAGGGTTGCGGGTTCGAACCCACGTCAAGGGGTATATTCGGTACCTTGCAGCCGGAGGGTTGCGGGTTCGAATCCACCTCAAGCCGCCGCGTAGGGACCCTGCAAGTCCTTCACTCGCAATTGCTCATGCGCTTCGGCGTGAAACTCCGATTAAGTGTCCGCGCTGTAGTCGGGAGCGCCTCTGAGTAGAAACCTTGAAGGGGCGCTATATAAATATCTGAAATGAATTAATTAATTAATGATAGAATTAGTAGACACAGCTTCGCAATCACACAAGCAGTTTTTTCATCGTATCACTGGTTAACGCCAACGATGTCATAATTATTAGGGTTCTTATTCTGAGAAGGTCATTTGCACAAGCCATCAGACTGAATGACTCTAAACTTGACTGACTTAGCAAATTTCTTACTATGTTCAAAATGTATTTCAATTTCAAGAATGACCTCTCACAGGCAACTTGTGATGAGGATAATGTCAACATGAATTTGTAAGCCAAAATCAAATTTGAATAAGGAAGACTTTGCGGATTGAATTTAAGAGAACAAACAGTAGGCTAATAGCAAACAATAAGTTTCTGCAAGAGTTGCTTTTACTTGTGGTGCTGTTGCTGTTTTCTGCTGTTAGGACGGTTTCACTTTCTATGTCTCTTATTTCAGTGTCAAATAGCATATTATAGTTATCTTCAAGGGTAGTTTGAAACTCCCATTTTTTGCAAAGTCCAATAGGCTATTTCCATTTCCAGCTGCTCCTTTGTTACACTGCCAATAAATCTTCTGGACAACTCACTCAGGTGCTGTAGTCTATCAATGGGAATCCTTATCGAAATTTCTGCAAAATTGTTTGGTTCTAAACAAGACAAATCAGCATAAAGATTATTGTGCTCAGAAAATCTCTGTTTCAAACCCTACTAATAACTTGATCCATTACCATGTGTGAACGTTTACTCGAAATTTATCTTTCTCATTTTCGATAGGCTGGTCTTTATAGTAGATTCTCCTGGCAATTTCTCTATTCATCCAATTCTTTTCTGTTTCAAAGCAGTCGTAACATGATGTCGATATTTCTATTATCTAGTTCACTGTTAGCAAGTTCTGAAAATGTACAGCTGCTTCAAAAATGAGAGCAACACTTCGATGTGTGTGGCTTAATTCGTTGATAGTATCTTGAACCATCTTATAGGCTCGTACGAACGGTACCATACTTATGTCCATGCCGTTTGTTTGCAAGTATTGAGATAACGAAGCGGTTTGTACAAGTACTTTCAAAAACAATTGAGCTGTCAATATACATTCAAAACTTATCAAAGAATCCAGAAGAGATTTCGCTTTGTATGGGACATTATAATTAAACTAGAATTAAGAAGTAGAACTAAAAATTAATATCATAATATTTTTAAATAATATTTTTTCTATTCTGGGTGAGGGCCTACCGGCCCACCGGGAATCTCCCGGTGTCCCGCCGGCCCAGTCCAAGCCTGTCAACGTTCAAGTTAGAGTCACGATTAAAAGAAAGGAATCCGATGCATCAGGGGATCCTGTATAGTAGTGTATTGTATCTGCAGACAGAACGTGTACGATACACCCATGTTCAATACTGCTTCAGCATCAATCCGGTGCTGTATACCCCTATTCCTCTTAAACGATCTATCTACAACGTGACGAAACATCACCACGTCCAATAACAAGTACCAGAAATACGTCGCTACTACTAAACCGCTAATTTCGAGGAGTCGGATGACTTATCTACCGGGAGCTACTTAACGAACCTTAATACCCGTCGTTGACAGTTCTTCGGTACTAAGACCCTAACGTATGGCTCAGCGGAAACGAAGAGGACCCCAGCGTACAGTGTTTAGCGCGCGTCGCCTGCCATAGAGTCGCGTTCACAGTGTGTTGGCTGACACGTCGGTTGTGGCGGTGGGTGATGTGAGGGGGATGGGGGAGGGGGTGGGGTAGGCCTCGCCGGAAGTAAAACAAGTCCGGAGGCGATGCTTTGTCTGTGGCGACGAAGCCAATCAATCGCAGCCGACAACTGATGGCGATTGGACTCAGAGAGGCAGACAGAAACACAGACGTACAGGCACAGATGCACGGAGATGGACATACAGATAGAGAGAAGAACTGAAGACAAAGGAACGTATGCACCAATTGAAAACAGAGAGAGAGAGACAGACAGATACAGACAGACAGGCAGGCAGAAATACAAGCAGACAGATAGGAAAAGACAGATACATAGAAACCGTACGAATAGCTAAGCAGATGGAAGGATACACGGAAATACAAACAGACACACAGACAGACACACAGACAGACGCACAAACAAACACACACACAGACAGGCAGACAGACAGATAGAAAAAACATACAAATACATAGAAAACCGACAAACAGACAAATAAAGAGACTAACATAGACATATGCACACATAAACGCATATAGACAGCAAAGTCAGACAAGTAGGCACACGCACTCACTGATACAGGGAGACAGACGGACACAGACAAGCACACAGACAGTTCCGGAAGGTGGACTAAATTGATGAATGTCACCCAGCCAATTACAATCTGTTCGAGTAATGAAACACTGGCACTTTGTAAACATCTCAGGATTTGCAAAACTAAGGCCTTAACGACTGACTGCATCACACAATACATCAACAAGACACAATAGAGTAACACAACATCGGAAAGTAACACAGCACAATTTTAGTAACACAACACAATATAGTAACATAACACAAAATAGTAACACAGCACGAGATAGGCAGGTTTAGTAACATAACATGATATAGTAACATAAAATGATATAATAACATAACATTATGTAGTAACATCACATGATATGATAACATAGCACAGGAAAGTAACACATCACAATATAGTAACATTAAACTATGGTAACAAAGCACAATAAAATAACAGCACAATATAGTAATGTGGCGATCCTGGATCGGCCACGAGTTACGCGTACTTACCTATTAATGAGCTTGGTAATCCTGCTTAAGGTTGATACGCGCCCGATTTCTAAATATAGTCTAAAATTATCGATTTCCATGAGGTAATGAACCAATTTTAGTTCTTGGAGTCACCTCGTGACAAAATGGCCTCCGCTGATTGGTTAGTGGATATCACCCGACTCTTTTGAGAGGGAGAAGACCGAAAGTTGTCGATGGTGTTGGTTGATTTGCTAATTTCAAGGGAGAAATTGTGGATTTAATCGTGGAAAATTCGAAGTGTCTCTTCGAATTGTTTGTCCATTTGTGGTCAATCATTTGGTGATTGGGCCGGGAAGTTATTATCGTGAAATTAATTCGTCTTCTATCGAAAACTTGATATTTTTGTCTCCGAGTGTCTGGATCGGTGATGACCTCAACAGTTCTTGGCGCAGTGGAAATTTTCCAGGGGAGATATCTAATTAAAAGAGGGAAGTAAACCTTTGCTAATTTGTGCAATTGATCTCCAGTTAGACGTTAAGGGTTGATCGTACATAGTATAAATTAGACTGCTCGTGCGATAAATTAGACTACAAAAATAAATCAAACTAAGTTGATAGACTTCATTGATCTCGATAATTTAGAGAACACTCGTCGATAATTACAACTTATACGTGGCGTTTGGAAGATAAGACAAGAGTCTGTAATTGTAATTTAGTTACAACGATCTGACAACTTCTTTAGTTGAATTTTATTGACACAATAAATATTTTCAAACATGTCTGAAGACTCGTTAGGCGATTCCAATGCTCAGAATACCTCTCAAGACGAATCTGAAATAGAAGAACAAGATAAGGGTGAATCACAGGAAACTTTAATCCGTGGAAATTCCATAGAGAATGTTAACAGATCAACGCCTAATCCAATTAATTTTGAAGATGTTTTAAATCAACTTCTACAGCGTCAGGAGAGTTTCTTGAGTAGTTTTACTAACCGGCAACAGCAAGTTGAGGAGTCATTGGATAGGTTCATAAAATATCAAACAGATAGTAATGAACAATTCCGGAAAGAGGTGCAAAGAAATGATCATTTCGAGAACAAACTAGATGAATTAAGATCTCACCTAAAGAAGAATCAAACTGTCGGTGGAGATGAGGACCCCGCTATTATTTATAATACCGCCTCAGATCGAGAAGCAGGGGACATAGCCGCGGCCCCATCCTTGGTGAAGTTGAGAGACTCTGGTGGTTTTAGTTTAGAAAGACCTTCCTTGGATTTGAACTCAGGACTTTATCTTGGGACCCTGACCGATGAATCTTCCCGACAGTGCGCGCGTTCGCTAGAGGGCGCCACGCACGCTTCAATTGGTACCAGAAGTGGGGTCGGAAATAAAGAATATCGGGTACTGAATAATAAAGGATATGAGGTCCCTGATAAAACAAGAAAGGTCTTGGAGGAAGAAAGAAGAATCTTGGAGGAACAAAGAAGGCTTTTTGAGGACGAAAGAAGAAATTTTGAAGGAACAGGAGTTAGACCTAAGAGGGTCACATATAGAAGAAATGAACAAGAAGCAGAAGGTGCTCATAGTCTGAATTATCTGAGCTTGAATCAAGGGGACTATTCTTCAGACGAGGAGGTGACATTTAGAAATGCACCTAGGAAACAAGATAGATTAGAATCTAAACTAACTTCTAATTCTAGAATGTTAGATCCATCTAATGTACGATCATGTTCTAATCTGGAGTTTTCAGTTGCAGGAGTTACTCGAAATTGGCCGGACCAATCAGAACGTCCCAGACATCATCCAGTTTTTGCACTGGAAGGTAGAACTGTGGATCCCAGTCACGTCACCAATGAAGCTTCTGGTTGGGCAGTCACTTTGGCAAGCAAATTCAGTTTTCCTACAAGAAATGAAAACTTTTCTACAAAGAATGATTCTTCACAATTTTCTCTGAAACATGATGAATCTGCTGGACTGCCGTTGGGTCAATCTGCTGATGTCTATCTTCCGAATACTCTTCATTCCTTTGAATTGAATCGAAATAAATCCGAAAATACTTCAGTGATATACTCTACTCCATCCATGTTTGCAAGAGCTTCAGAACTGAGTCAGCCACGCTCGTCTTCAGTTGTCCATGAAAGGGTGAAGGAACCCATATCAGTGATGTCTACCCCAGGTAACTATTTCATTTCTTCGACTATCAATTCCGAAATAGCCGAAACAAATAGATTACCTCGGAACACCAATGAGTTCTCGCATGCTGAACCTTGGTTGTATCCACGTCGAATAGCCGAAACAAATGAATTAAACGATAAGTACATAACCAAAGCAAACGATAAACTCTCAGATGCTAAAGAAAATAGACAGAATGAGATGACCTCTAATGCCTCGAGTTCAGTAGTTACCGAATTTGTCCCTGCAAAACATAAAGCTGAGACAATCGCTACTGAAACAGTTAATCGCAAGGGTCCACCTACATCTGAAGGGAAAACCAATATCTATCCGTCTAGTGTACATGCAGAAAGGCCTCGTCAATACATTAAGATGGGTACATACAATGGAAAAACTTCTGTCGACGCCTTTCTTCGGAAATTTGAAGTTTGTTCCAAGAACAATGGATGGTCAGATGAGGAGAAATTAAACCAGCTTACCTGTGCTTTGTCTGAGCCTGCATCGCAACTTCTTTGGGAGTTTGACTCGAATACGGTTACTACATGGTCTGACTTAGTAAATAAGCTTCGCTTACGCTATGGAAGTTCTGATCAAGCGTCGTTGTATCAAACTCAATTGAATACTCGTCGCCAGAAGGACGGTGAAGATCTAGGATCGCTGGCACAAGACATAAGGAGGCTTATGATTCTTGCCTATCCTGGGCCTACGTCGACTCATAGTGAAACGATAGCCATTCGTTCATTTCTTGACGCTCTACGAGATAAGGAATTAGCGTTGAAACTGCGTGAACGGGAACCAGAAACGTTAGATTCTGCTTACAAACTGGCTTTGAGGTTAGAAGGGTACAGGAAAGCAGAAAGAGAGGAAACCGAACATTCAGATCGTCGTCCTGGAAGAATTAAAGCAGTAAAAGAAGCTGAACTATCTCTTGAGTCGGTGCGAAAACTTCTGAAAGAAGAGCTGAAGGAAGAGTTAGAGCCGCAGAAACAACGGCTAGAACAATTAGAGAATCGCTTGAATAATGGAAGTAGCTTCACCATGCGACCTCCGCCGAATCAAGGCTTTGTGCCACCTGGTCAACCATTTCAATGGAGGAATCAGTGGAACCGGAATGGGAACAACGGCCGATTTCGAAATCAGCGACAGAACCTGCCACGACAATCTCAACTTTGCTTCGAGTGTGGTCAACCTGGACACTTTGCCAGGGTCTGTCCATCGAAACAGAGGGAACAACCGTTTGTTGCTGAAGGTTTAAATGATCAAGAACCGAGTACTCTTCGACACGTGATGGGAAGCAATAACGCTTACCTGGCACTCAAGGTGAATGGTAAATCCACCTTCGCTTTACTTGACACAGGTTCAGAACTTACTCTTGCTCCTGCTTCTCTGGTTCTTAAGAAAGACATCCGTTCTTCTAGTCAGACTCTTCGTGCCGCGAATGGTACGGCTATACGTGTGTTGGGCGAAGCTAACCTTAACTGTGAAATAGACGGCTATCTTTTCGAGGTCTCTTGTTTAATTACTGAACAAATTTCGGAATTAATCTTGGGACTGGAATGGCTGGAGAGACAGAATGTTCTCTGGAATTTTGGAGAACGCTGGGTTAAGATACAGAATCGTAATTTTCCCATATGCACAAGAAAACGACAAGGAAATTGCAGAAGAATAGTGGTAGCTCAAGACGTGAAAGTACCTCCCTTGAGTGAATTGGACATTAACACCTATGCCGTGGTTTCTCATCTGCGTTCAACTGATGTTCAATGGGCCACACAGCCCCAAGTGTTGAGTTCTGGACTGGTAATTTCCGGCACTTTGTTGCCTGAAAGAATCGTTGACTTACCTGTTCGTGTGATGAATCCTACCCATAAAGAAATTAGACTGAAGAAAGGTGTTCAATGCATGGCCGAAGAAGTAACGGTGGTGGAGGAAACATCTGAAGTCGCAGCTGCTTGCGCAAACGTCGTAGAAGCTCAAGGAAAACCGACACCAGAGGAAATTAACTCTGTTCTTTCACCGTTATGGTCAGACATTGCCGATGATGTTCCAGCTGGAGTACAGGACAAATTACGGGAGATTATTCTGAATAATCAGAAGGCGTTTTCGATGAATGAATGGGATCTTGGTTTTACAGACGTGATACAACATGAGATAGAAACTGGAAATGAATCCCCAGTCCGACAAGCATTGCGCCGTCAACCGCTCACATTATTGCCGGTCATTGATGAACAGGTTGAAAGCATGTTACACCAACGGATAATCGAGCCTTCGTCATCTGCTTGGGCTAGCAATGTTGTGATGGTGAGGAAAAATGATTCTGTGGAACATCCAGATTTTGTGATGACAATGCTGGCAGACTTTTATCGAGCAAGTGGCCCGTCATCCAAAGGTTCGACTTAAAACCGCCATGCTTGCTAAAGTGGTTGTCCAGATCCAGACCCAGATCCCATTGTCCAGAATCCGAATGGTTGGTCCATGCATATGCCTTGTGGTTGCCCAGAACCAGAAAGATTGGGATCTGCATCTACCATACGTCTTGGCTGCCTACAGAGCCAGTGAAAGCGAAAGCACCGGATTTACTCCGAATCATCTTTTTCTTTCGAGGGAGCTTTGCCTTCCGATCGATCTGGTTTTAGGCGATATCTCTGTTGCAAATTTGTTGTCTACTACTGATGATTTTGTGGCCTCTCAAATGATTAAGATGCAGGATAACTTTCGGGTAGCCAGAAAATTCATGCAGCGCCAAGCCACCAGCCGAGCGTTCAGATATGATCTGCGGGTAAAACCGACCTCGTTTCCTATAGGTTCCCGAGTATGGTATTTTTATCCGAGGAGACGCACTGGCCTTAAGGATAAGTGGGCTAAGTTTTACACCGGCCCTTACGAGGTAGTGGAACAGGTCAATTCAGTACTGTACAAGATCCGGAAGTCTGCCCGTTCACAGCCCATGCTGGTTTATATAGATAAGCTTAAGTTGTGCGAAGGGGAGATGCCACGGGGTTCGGAGGAAAGGCCACCTCCAGAGGAGTTCGAACCCCTACCGGATTGGGACTGTGAGGAACCCCGGAACGAATTAGATGAGTTGGGAGATAATGGGCCCTCTACACCCATTGCTGACCCCGGTACGGCGCATCGAGAAACATTCTCTGATAAAAGGCCCCAACGCCTTATCAGAAAGCCTCTGCGGTACCGATAACTTTTTACTCCAACGAAATTGGAGAGCGGATTATTATAAGGTTGAATGTTAGTTATATCTGTTTATAGGGTTCATTTCATCTCTGCAATTGACACTTTGAGAGGAGGTGAAGGTAATCATTATGTCCGATTGTCAAGAGAATCTCCAGGACTGGATCCGAGCGGAGAGTGAACGAATGCAGGAACCCATCATTCTATCGTCGCGCGAGTCTACTGGGCCTCCCCCTTCACCTCAACGCAGCTGCCGCATGGTGTCGGACGGGGAGGATATCAAGGTGGATCCAGCTGTAGGACCTCGAAGAGATTCAACGCCTTCATCCACCCGCGATGATTTTAGCAGGAGCCCTTCGTCTGTGCCTCAGGAGCGTTCGGTCTCGAGCGGTAACGATGTTGATGGGATTCCCTCCAAACTTCGGATACGAGGGTTGGCTTGGTTGGCGCTCCACTTCATCTCTGAATTGGGTCGTGTGGAGATCAGTTCCGAAGATGTCTCGGAGATTGCTAGACAGTCCCCTCCGGTGCGTGCTTATCCAGGTGCCTTCCGGACCATCTTAGCCACAATCCAGTCCACATCTCGTTCTTCATCAGTGTTGGCGGCTATGGACAGATGGGCCATGGGAACCCCGGGAGTCCCCAATCAGATGGCAATTAGCTTAGGTCTGGGTGCTTCGTTGAGGCCTTGGATTTCGACAGACCTTCGAGGATTTGACATATGGGCACTTACCATGGAAATCGTGCCGAAATTCCTTGAGTCGGATCTTGCCGTCACTGAGGAGGAATTCCTTCAGGGATTAACAGCCGCCCGTGATCTTTCATCTGAGTTTCCGGGGGAGGTGGAAATAGTCGTGGCCACTCTGTTCATCATTCGAGGTGCGATTTGGTTCTGGCCCTTCCTAGGTTGAGCATCCGTATACTTTGGATAGGAAGAAGAGGTGTCCCAGTGGTTGATTAATGTTACAGATCGAACTTGTAAGATTATGTAAAGCATTGTTTTTTTTTCGTCTTTGGTTATTTAACTCATAGGAGTGTTTGCGTAATTTGTGTTGGAAATGTCTAAATATTGGAAGTGTGTAAAGAAATCCATTCTTTCAATGGTATCGTATCCTGTAACCTAATTGCTATAACTGTAGATGATTCTTGTGGTTGCTAAAGTGAACGTTTATTGCTTAGTTAAATGTTAATACTGGAGATCAAATGCAGACTTCCATTTGAAATTTTCGGGGTAAACCGAAAATTGAGTGAGATGGGGAGGGTGTGGCGATCCTGGATCGGCCACGAGTTACGCGTACTTACCTATTAATGAGCTTGGTAATCCTGCTTAAGGTTGATACGCGCCCGATTTCTAAATATAGTCTAAAATTATCGATTTCCATGAGGTAATGAACCAATTTTAGTTCTTGGAGTCACCTCGTGACAAAATGGCCTCCGCTGATTGGTTAGTGGATATCACCCGACTCTTTTGAGAGGGAGAAGACCGAAAGTTGTCGATGGTGTTGGTTGATTTGCTAATTTCAAGAGAGAAATTGTGGATTTAATCGTGGAAAATTCGAAGTGTCTCTTCGAATTGTTTGTCCATTTGTGGTCAATCATTTGGTGATTGGGCCGGGAAGTTATTATCGTGAAATTAATTCGTCTTCTATCGAAAACTTGATATTTTTGTCTCCGAGTGTCTGGATCGGTGATGACCTCAACAGTTCTTGGCGCAGTGGAAATTTTCCAGGGGAGATATCTAATTAAAAGAGGGAAGTAAACCTTTGCTAATTTGTGCAATTGATCTCCAGTTAGACGTTAAGGGTTGATCGTACATAGTATAAATTAGACTGCTCGTGCGATAAATTAGACTACAAAAATAAATCAAACTAAGTTGATAGACTTCATTGATCTCGATAATTTAGAGAACACTCGTCGATAATTACAACTTATACGTGGCGTTTGGAAGATAAGACAAGAGTCTGTAATTGTAATTTAGTTACAACGATCTGACAACTTCTTTAGTTGAATTTTATTGACACAATAAATATTTTCAAACATGTCTGAAGACTCGTTAGGCGATTCCAATGCTCAGAATACCTCTCAAGACGAATCTGAAATAGAAGAACAAGATAAGGGTGAATCACAGGAAACTTTAATCCGTGGAAATTCCATAGAGAATGTTAACAGATCAACGCCTAATCCAATTAATTTTGAAGATGTTTTAAATCAACTTCTACAGCGTCAGGAGAGTTTCTTGAGTAGTTTTACTAACCGGCAACAGCAAGTTGAGGAGTCATTGGATAGGTTCATAAAATATCAAACAGATAGTAATGAACAATTCCGGAAAGAGGTGCAAAGAAATGATCATTTCGAGAACAAACTAGATGAATTAAGATCTCACCTAAAGAAGAATCAAACTGTCGGTGGAGATGAGGACCCCGCTATTATTTATAATACCGCCTCAGATCGAGAAGCAGGGGACATAGCCGCGGCCCCATCCTTGGTGAAGTTGAGAGACTCTGGTGGTTTTAGTTTAGAAAGACCTTCCTTGGATTTGAACTCAGGACTTTATCTTGGGACCCTGACCGATGAATCTTCCCGACAGTGCGCGCGTTCGCTAGAGGGCGCCACGCACGCTTCAGTAACATAACATAATATAGTAACATAACGCCTCTGATTGATGTTCACTGCGAGAGGCGCTATACGAATTGAAAGATACAATAAAATAACACAATATAATGAAATAACATAATATAGTAACAGAGCACAATATAGTAACATTACATAAAATAGACCGAGGACAACCTAACAATAACGGCAAAATACCATAGCATAACATAAGAGAACATTTTGTGAGCACAATAATTGATGTCAGAAAGTTTGCAAAATACTCAACTTTGTGACCAACTCAAGTACCGAACACAACGTACACAACAATAACATAACATGACATAACAGGATATAACATGATATAACATGACATAACATGATATAACATGACATAAACATGACATAACATGACATAACATGACATAAAATGACATAACATGACATAACATGAGTTACATGACATAACATGACATAACAGGATAACTAACGTGGCATGCCATGATGCAACATAATCTTATGCATCTCGGGTATTAAAGTTATTCAGAGGATACTTCATCTCGATTCATCAAACACAACCTTCAGACTACAGGAAGTGCAAATCGCCCGTTTTCTCAAAATGCTCCATGTTAAGAAATCGTCTCAATATGCCTCAATTGTGCCTGGCACAACGCTCTTCTTCATTGCAGACTTTCAATCATTAGGAAGTTGGAGTGAAAGAGATTGAAGCCACCATCTACCATCTAATACCTAACACCTGCCTACGTTAAATACCACTCTGGTTAAATACGCCACACTGTCTCCAAACTCGCCACACCCGTTGGCCTCAAGTCATCAATTGCTAAGAATTACTTTTTCAGAAGATAAAACGATCTCCGATGACGGCTCAAAAGAAACAGCGAACAAAGGGTAACAACCATCGAAGCCACGGATAGAATTCGCAAATCTACTTGAAACAAGGCTTAGCTTTTTGAGAGACAGAAAGAGATTAATAGACACAGAGAGGCAGATAGAAAGATAGTCAGACAGAAAGAAAGCTTCAGATGAAATCCAAAATTCTTCTCCACGCTTCTGAGAGAGTTAGAAAGAGACAGAGAGACAGACTGAGACAGACAGAGACAGAGACTGAGACACACAGAGCGTGTGTGTTGTGTGTGCGTGTGTGTTTGTGTGTGTGTGTGTGTGTGTGAGAGAGAGAGAGAGAGAGAGAGAGAGAGAGAGAGAGAGAGAGAGAGAGAGAGAGAGAGAGAGAGAGAGAGAGAGAGAGAGAGAGAGAGAGAGAGAGAGAAGAAAGAAAGACAGACAGACAGACAGAGATAGAGATAGAGACAGACAGATAGAGATAGAGAGAGGAGAGAGAGACAGACAGATAGACAGAGACAGAGAGAAACAGAGAGACAGAGAGACTGAGAGACAGAGAGGCAGAGAGAAACAGACAGACAGAGAGACAGACAGACAGACAGACAGACAGACAGACAGACAGACAGAGATAGACAGAGAGATTGTACTGGTCAAATCTTTATATCGAGAGTTTTGCAAACCAACAGTCGTATGTATGCTAAGTAAGCACTCAATGCAACTCTCTATACAACCTAGAAAACCATAAGTCTGCTAAGTAAATGCTCAACATACTTCTGCATGTGTCGAATTTCTGAGTTTTCAGTCTCTTTTATGAATTTTAAACTCGTGCTCCATCTATCGAATGTGTGAAGACGCGACCCTCGTGCGCCATCTATCGACCGATTCGAGATGTACTTTATGTGTGCGACTTTGTTTTTCTTAGGCTTGACATATGAAATTGGGTGGCGAATATTCTGAATGACCGTGTCACCTTCCTATGCACAGTGTACGTGCAGCGTTCACCGTATATCAGAGACTAATATCGCAATAAATTGAAACCTTTACCATATTCAGGATTTTCTATGTATAAGAGATGTATAGGTTAGTGTTGTTTATGTAAACTTGAATGCTTTGGTGCTGAAAATCGAATAAAATTGACAAATTTGAACAGATTTAGGCTACTGTGTCAATCACTTACACTGTTCGACCGAACAAACTTTTGCACTGCTACAAATTCATATTATTGAAATAATTCATCTAGTGTCTATATACTAGAGCCTTTCTGTTTGTTTCGATAACTATAACTCTCCAAAAATACATCTTTTAACATGTTTGACTCATTCAAACATACAAAGTTTCATGTAAATTACTACTACATGTTTCGCTCTTATGGAATAACAGTCCGCTAGAACAACTGTTACTGTTATACATATTAATTTCCTCAACGAAAGTCCTCAAAACTATATAGTTTCTATACTTTTCGTGTGTGCTTCAATCGAAATAACACTCGTTTCTACAAAATGCATACAAATGTCACCCCATGAATAAACTTCAACCTTACGAATAACTATACTTATCGATTCAATCTCTAGAATTCTCTAAAAAATGCACCATGTTTAAATATGAAGTCACTCTTTTCGCACAAATTGCATGTACACGAATCGTCGCTCTACTGTTAGACCTACCACCAATACCAGTTCAATCACATGAATTCTGAAAAATGTGGCATTTATACACTATATCTGTGCAATTCAATCGAATGCAAACTTGTTTTCATCAAAGTTTCCCAATGTACATAACAACTATCCATCTAGAACTTTCATATACAGTAGCTCAGCCAATTGAAATCATCAACAGTACTTCTTTCACAGACTTTTCACATATTTTTCATTTAGACCCACTCCTTTTCTACAAACTGGTATTTCGTGCTTCATCCCTCTATAGTAAACTTGTACATGTCTTTTCATTCAAAAATGGTACATTTCCACAATTCTTAAGTCATTCCAGTATAAGCATGTGATGGCATCCCTGTCCAAACTATGCCAAACTCCTTGCATCTTGCAGTTCAGCTCTGCTTAGGCTATCACATGTCGCGCGTCTTTACACATGTCTTTGCATCCCAGCGTTGCAACTCTATGTTTATACAAATTTCACATTTCGTTGAAATAAACCTACAGTGTATATTCGCTTCAACGTAGAATTGCTGCAAAATTTACTACTTCTGCATGTTTTGTCTGTGTATTTCAATTAAAACAGAGATGGCACCACATGCTTCGACATCTTCGATAATTTCTGACGTCATAGTAACAATATACATCTCGATGATATATCGATTCTTTGAAATTCGCGGGTAAGAAAGATAGGTATGTCTGTCGTTTTACTAAGGCAAACACGTGTTGTTGTTGCGTAAATTGATAATGTTTCCTAACCTATGTTGATAACAATTTTGAATGTTTCTAGTAGATTAGCATACAACCGTTCATGTTTAATATTTTAGCGTTAATGGATATGACACGTGGAATCTATTTCAGAAAAAACGCTGAAGAATAATGTGTGAGTACACACTTTCATATTTATATGTATATGCGCTCAATAAGTTTTGTATTTATGCATATGACTGATTTTAAATGTTGGGCACTGTATGCATATGCATTAATTATGGTGATTTTGTGAAACTCGTGATGTTATTAATTTTGATGTGAAATTTGGGAAAATGCATACGATTTCGAAAGATTGACCAATATTTATGTCTAAACTTCTAAATCTGTGGAGCAATGGATGGCTGGATGAGTGGTTGAACAGATGGTTGGATGGCTGGATAGACATCTATTCTATACTAGGTGTGCGTGCATAATGTCAGACGGATACGTATGTGAGCAGCTGTAGAGACATGAAGACGAATAGACAGACCGACTAACGAAAATGGACTCATTACTAAGTATGTTAGCTAATTATGTGTACCATTTCACCTCTTAGACTAACGGAATGAGTGCTCGCTTGCGAATTGTGTTTGCTTTTGAGTATCGATATATAAGTTTAATATGCATAGGCTAAGAAAATGATTGTGTTAATGGAATTGTGTGTTTTAATGATTACATTCTTAGGATGCATGCAGTGCGAATGAATTGTATGACGGGTGATTAGCATGATACGCCAATATGTTGACAGAGTTGTAATGTAGATTTATTTAAGAGGTGTGTGCATAAATGCTAATGTTGAATGTGTTATAAGATGGCTGGAGAGATGGATGTGTGGATGGCTGGTTGGATGGACTGATGGATTTGTATGCTGCGTTATAGCGGATTTTGAGTTGATTTGTGTATGAATTACACGTTTGCATGTGTCAAGGCATATACGTCGATTTAATTATAGGGATGTAGGCTATTTGTCTTTCGAATTGGAATTAAATTGTGTTGCGTCTATTACTTAAAGACATGTTTACGCATCGAATTTTAGGTGTGCTGTAATTATATTCCATACTTTCAGCTGTGTGGCTGCATATTCGTTTGTTTACCTACCGGCTTGTCTGTCTAAAGGTTTGTTTCTCTAACTGCCGGCTCTCTGTATGAGCGTCCTTGGAATGGTGGCTTTACGCTTGAGTAGGCCTACACAAACTTCAATTAGATTCATTCTCCCATGTTTGGCCGTGTGTATTCATGATTGTATTTGGTGTGATAATTATGGAAAGATATGTATATGCTGACTGTGGACTGCTTTCTTGTACAAAGAAGATTAATCGTAGATATAACAATGGACGCATTGTATTGGCACCTGCTTCTCCACGCGTTTGTGTCAGTTTGCCTAGCTATTTGAATTTGTATAATTATCTGTTTATCAGTCTGTTTGACTGTCTAAATACTTGTTTTTGCATGTTTGTATGTCTCTCATCTCTCTCTCTCTCTCTCTCTCTCTCTCTCTCTCTCTCTCTCTCTCTCTCTCTCTCTCTCTCTCTCTCTCTCTCTCTCTCTCTCTCTCTCTCTCTCTCTCTCTCTCTCTCTCTCTCTCTCTCTCTCTCTCTCTCTCTCTCTCTCTAATCTATCTCTAATAATAATAATCTCTCTAATAATCTAATAATAATCTAATCTCTCTAATAATCTCTCTCTCTCTCTCTCTCTCTCTCTCTCTCTCTCTCTCTCTCTCTCTCTCTCTCTCTCTCTCTAATAATAATAATAATAATAATAATATCTCTAATAATCTCTAATAATAATAATAATAATAATAATAATAATCTATCTATCTCTCTCTCTCTCTCTCTCTCTCTCTCTCTCTCTCTCTCTCTCTCTCTCTCTCTCTCTCTCTCTCTCTCTCTCTCTCTCTCTCTCTCTCTCTCTCTCTCTCTCTCTCTCTCTAACTCATATCTCACTTCATCTATATCACTGCTTGCCTTGCAAACATTCGGTACAGCGCATAATTTTAAATCTATCTCGGCTTGTTTCTGCATTTCTATGTCCTCTCTCCCCAACCCTCCCTCTCTCGCTCTGTCTCTCCCTCTCTCGCTCTCTACCTCTCTCTATCTGGCGTCTTTTTCTTCGTTCTTACGCTCGTGTCTAGGTCTATGTAACTTTACCCGTTCTTTCGATCGTTCGTCTCACTGTTTGTGCATCTGACTGAATTCTTGTATTTCTACACCCTTGCACGTGTTTGCATCTTTGTCTGTGCTTCTTTCCATTCATTTGTGTGCCCGTCTTGCCATACTTCCACTATTTGCTCTTCTAACTTGGTGTCCTTCCATTCTTCCGTCTCTCCACGCATTCTTCTGTACATCTATGCTTCTTATTATCTAATATTTCTATCACATTGGTTGAAAACCCCTTGCATTGTGGACCCGATATATTATTAAAATTGAAGTATTTTTAGCGCCATTGATAAACGTCGTATTGGTAAAAACTTAGGATGTTTGATAAACCGAGTACTTGCTAATTCATTATTTAAAAATTTGAGAAGGGAAGTAAGTATGTTAGTAATATGAATGTTGATATTTTACTTCAACATATACATTACTACTCGGTTCCTTGGGTTTCGATGTTCAGAATTAGATACCACTCGTCTGAATTCAGTGTGTAGGGTGTCACTCCCTGCACTTTAGTGTTTAGAATAATGTGTCACTTCGTAGATTTCCACGTGTTCGGGTGCCACTTCGTGGGGTTCGACGTATGGTAACATTCAAAGGGCTCTGTTTTGGGTGATGTGTGTATTTGCATTCACTGTTGATACCTCCGTCAGTCCCTTTTGGCTCGGTGTGGAGAGAGGTAATTGAGTAAGTAAGGGTAAAGTATGATGTTCAGATTGCTAGGAATATGCTAATAAGGAGCAATATGCTTCGTCTAATGGTCAAATAGCCTACCCCATCAAGAGTGCGACTTTAACATATATTAAAATATTAAATGGTATTTATTTGAAATATAATTGAAATAATGGAACAATGAGACAAAGGTATTCGGCGCTCGGCGCCGGACAATAGATGAAAGACGCATGGCATCAGACAATGGACGATGCGTGCACATAATGGAACAATGAGAAAAAGGCATTCGGCGCTGGGCGCCAGACAATAGATGAAAGAAACAACACCTCTTAGCACTGACAATGGACGGGTCGTGCACATAATGGAACAATGAGAAAAAGGCATTCGGCGCTGGGCGCCAGACAATCATCATCATCAGGATCCATGGGCCGAAGGCCCGTAGGTGTCCAACGCTTGCCTCGGATCCCTGGGCCGAGGCCCTTTTGGGGTCCAATGCTTGCATTGGATTTCATTCGTATTTTTTCTTTACGAACGGAGTATCTGCACCCATCCGTTCGACCTTCGCGCTTCTCCCTTAAAGAGAGTTCCAGGCTTAGGACTGGCTCTGATAACCACATGTGGTATCAAAGGCGGCGATGCCACCCACGTTTGCCAGCTTTTTCAGGGTTCCTGCTGAGCCTGTCCACCTCGCGTAGCGCCCTAAGGTGGTACTTCGGCCAAGACCTTCACCACTGATGGCATAGCCTCAGCAGGCACTCCCCTACTGACTGTTGCCACCCCCCTCACCACGTTGAGGTGTGAGTTGGACTTCGAGAGAGGCGCCAGACAATAGATGAAAGAAACAACACCTCTGCGCACTGACAATGGACGGGTCGTGCACATAATGGAACAATGAGAAAAAGGCATTCGGCGCTGGGCGCCAGACAATAGATGAAAGAAACAACACCTCTGCGCACTGACAATGGACGGGTCGTGCACATAATGGAACAATGAGGCAAAGGCGCTCGGCGCTGGTCGTCAGACAATAGATCAAAGAAACAACACCTCTGGGCACTGGCAATGGACCAGCAGTTGCACGTTCCTGTCAGTCAAATTTAGCAGTCCCTAGTGTGAACCAATGAGCGCAGGCTTACGCCCCTGTCAATCAAATTTGGCAGGCCCGAGTGTGAACCAATAAGAGCAGGCGTACGTCCCTGTCACTCAAATTTAGCAGGCTTGTAGCGCAGAGCCAATGAGCTCAGACCTTGAAACAAAAGCCTATAGGGGTGGCCTAGAGACAATAGACTGGCTGGTGGTAGCCCAGGCGCGGAGACGCAGAAACAAAGGAGCCCCAGGCAGTAGCTCCTTAACAAAAGATTGGCTGGTGGGCCAGGAACAATGAACTATGGGTGGTGGCCCAGAGCCTGGAACTATGAGCTTGGGATGGCTGCCCAGGCTCAGAGACAAAAGGGGGCGGGGCTTAGACTCAGCAGGCCGTGAGCCGGGTTGGGCCCAGAAACAAAAGACAATAGACTAGCCCAGGACTGGAAAACAAAGGACTGGCCCAGAGCCGGAAACAAAGGACTGGCTTGTAATGCAGGAACAAAGGACTGACTCAGAACCGGAAACAAAGGACTGGCTGGTGACCCAGGAACAAAGGACTGGCTCGTAGCCCAGGAACAAAGGACTGGCTCGTAGCCCAGGAACAAAGGACTGGCTGATGGCGTAGAACAAAGGACTGGCCCAGAATCGGAACAATAGAGGGCGGGGCTTAGAACAATAGGGGCGTGGCTTACAACAATAGGGGGCGTGGCCTACAACAATAGGTGGACGTGGCTTACAACAATAGATGACGTCACTGGCATGGTGACCGCCCTTTGTACACTACTGCTGTCCCATTGAAATTCTGGCGGGAGTTTTTACAGAGGGAGAAGCAGCTCGGGCCGGGCAGTGATTTTAAAATTTTAAGGATAGGTGACACTGTGACAGAAGACGGAGAAGGGCCATGCAGGGCGGAATAGAAGCGGGTTGGGCGGAATGCTTAGATTGCAGGTAAGATAGGTTGGTTTGGAGGATCAGGATGTGCTTATGTAATTGACAGAGCTTTGTACTGTATTCGTTAACGTTTTTAAACCAGTGAAGTGAATTGATCACAGGAGGGATGTGATAGAGTTTCGGAGTTTAGTGACAGCACGCGCGACAGCATTAATAGCTCGAAGGCTGCTATTTTGATTTGTGTCCACATTCATGAAAAGTGTGTTTAGTACTCCAGTTTAGCGCTTATTATGGATGTTATTGTGATTACTAACTTATGTTACCCCGATGTGATCCGGACAATTCCCCGGACATTTCCCCCGGATATTTCCCCCCCCGCCATCTCGCCTTGGATTTCCTCCCAGACTTCGATGTAGGCTATTAATTGTGGCCATGCATTTTTCTGCCTACCAGCCGAGATATCCTTCAACAAGGGACCTAGAAGTGCTATTGCTAAAACTAACACGACACAAGTTACTTTATTTTACATGCTTTCATTAATACTGGGGCCCGATAGATGAATGGTTACATCACGGGCGTGAAGAGCAGAACATTAAGTAGGAAGCGGGTTCGATACTCACTACCCTCCAAATGGTCGACTCAGCCTGTCATTCGCTAGGAGTCCTTGTTAAAATGAACAATAGGACGTGATGGCGCCTTGCATGGCTGCCATATATTTAAATTCGACTCCTGTAATAACTTGTAATCAATGTCCATTCATGCTATGACTTGTAATCATACTGTGTTGGCCATACTTGTCAGTTTGAATTAATTGAAGAAGAATATAATATTATTATTACTATTGGACTGTGCAATTGAAGAAGAACATAGGCCTAAATACATACTTACCTACCACCTTACTTACTTACTTGCTTACTTACTAATAAATAATCTTCTCATTAACAATTCGTCATTTTGCGTTCTCATGGTAACGTTTTCTGAAGCGATGACGCCATTATTGGGCCTTTTGTCTTACGTCATCTTTCGATAGATGTTGTCATGGTGCACCATTTCCGAGAAGAACTTCCAAGACGGTCTAAGCCAACAATTTTAATAATGGAATATTTGGTCTACGCTCTAAAATCTTCCAATGATCAAGAATTTCAAGGCGGTCGACGTTTTAAGCAACCGTACTTACCGCAGACAGCCAGAAAACAGCACAACGAACAGATTGTAGCCTATGCGACCACAGAAGCGAATATTGGAGTAAGAAATTTTATTTCTTTGCATTAATTAAGAATTAGATTATTCGTTGTTCCACTAAGTTGTTCGGTGGTTCATTTTAAAGTATATTAATTAGCTAAACTAATCGAAAAGCGACATCAGAACACGGTTAAAATTTAGTTTAACCTGCATCTAATAAAAGTACGAGGACGAGGAAGTCCAAGAATATCGTGGTCTTTCGTGGATCGACAACATTCTGAACTGGACCGGACTTGTGGATGCTGGCCTAATGAACGCGGCACGCGACAGAAAATACTGGGCATTGAGAATTTATTCATATTGCCAACCGTCGCGTATGAATAAAAGTAAAGACCAGCGGTAGATGGTATCATTGCAGCCAAACAAATCAGGTAAGGATTGAATTGTATGATTGTAAATTTCCATCATGGGCACTCATCCCGAACTATTTCACTGACTCTACAGGATGTCTTGTTCATGTTAATTTTCTGTTACATTTTCGGGCCCCAATGTTGCTGGCCCTGTACGACCGCACGGTTCGCCATCGCATGTAGCCTACAGTATGTAGGCCTACTGCTTGGTATTTGCATCATTGCTCTCGAAAGTACCATAAACAAATACACTGCTGTTATCAACCGGTTGCTACGTAAGAAGAACCAGAGCAGAAGCAAAGTAAGTCATGGATATGAAGAGAAGCGAATTCATTTTCCTAGCCTCAGAATACAGTGAGGCCTAGGTATACGTGTAGGGGCCCGGGCATATTACGAAAGCACACATGGAAATAATTGATCCATCGGAATCTCGCAAACAATCAGACGATGAGCGTGAATTTGCCTAATGAGTATTGTGCGGCATCTGTCTCTAGCGGTCTAGCCAGACATAGGCCTACGATAGTGCGAAGGGTCACATGGTAGGCCTATACGGTACACAATTCACGTGACTTGATGAAAACTTTGAAAAGAATTATTCATTAAATAGAAGTTGGATTAATCAAAAATAAATCTAGATAAAATTTAAGTTGGATTGTTGAAAATAATTTTCGCTTAAATAGAAGTGGGATTGATGAAAAGAATCTTGCTTAAATAGAAGCTGGATTGATGATAATTAATTCTTAATTCAATTGAAGTTGTGTTGATGCAAAATACTAAAATAGGCCTAGTTATTGCTAAAATTAATAGAGGATGGATTGATGAAACGAATTCTTGCTATACTTCTAAAGAGAAGCTGGATTGATGCAAATGATTATCGCGAAAGTAGAAGTTGGATTAACACTTTTTTCCTGTAATAAAACGCGATATAACGCTTTCATATCACGGATTACTTATTATCTACTGTGGATAATCCATTAATGATGTCAAACATGGGGAGGGAGGGGTTTTGGACAAGTTTGACAGTTGTTGACAAGGGGAGGGGGTGTTAACTACAAATTGACGTCAACAATTTTTTTGCAATGAATCAACACAGACGCTTCAGAATGGTAGCTTAAACAATAACTAATAGGCCTAATACGTCTAAAAGCATTCGGGTTCACATCCTGATCCGATATTTATAGCGGATTTCGTGGCTCCTCCATGGGACCTAAACCTCGTCTGCTAATGGCATAGCATATTAATGGTGTAGGCCTATTTCACCAGCCAACTCGTTATCTCATATTACAACCAGAGTCAAAATCAGTTTGAAAAAGCAGTTTATCATCAAAACTGTTTCTGTACAGCAAGTGAACTCACATAGGGCCTATACTGAGCCATTATGGTTTTTAGGGGAGGGGGTGTTGGGATTATTGATATAATTTTATTAGAGGGTCCTTGAATGTTTGACAGTTGTTGACAAGGGGGAGGCAGAGGGGGGTCAAAAACTGCCTAAAATGTGTTGACATAATTAATGGACGACCCCATAGGGCCTAGTAGGTTAAAGAATACTTGCATGAACGATCGCTTTATAGTTATTACTATATACGTCAGAGTAGTCGCCAGTGAATTCCGATAGCTTATAGGCTAAAATTGGATAAATCTTCTGCGGCGGAAAATTCCGCCTCAGAAGTAACATTTTCGAAACAATTCTGCGGCGGAAGCCCTTTGCGCATGCGTAACCTTCGGCGCATGCGCATTGTTCAGAAAGCGTTTCTTCCTATAAATTGGTGTTGTGAGAGTCGGTTAGGGTCAGGTTTGGCCTCGTAAGTGTCGGTTAATCAGGGTCAGGTTAGGCGCTGTGACTGTCGGTTAGGGTCAGGGTTAAGGTTAGAGTTGTTTTTAGATAAAATGTCAAAAAATTCCGCCCCAGAAGTAGGCTAAGTAGGCTATTCGCGGGTTGCGTTGCGGCATTTTCTGCCGCAGAAGCACCACGCTATAAAATTATGTGTAATCTGCAGGCAATGTTTTAGGCCTAATGTTTTGACAAGGGGAGGGGTTGTTATCTGTAATGTAAATGTAAATCTGCCATTTTGGAAATTAACAATTTAAGTTCAAAATATTATTAAAAACTGAAGTTTACTGTTTATATATAATTTTCGTTTATTGAGAAAAGCAATCTGACAAAAATTTAGAAATGCTAACATGAGTGATAATGGATAATTAAAGTTCATTAGAAAATTTTAGAATAGCCTAAACTAGTAGGCCTAAAGATTTTTATATAGGCTAATGATCTGGGAATAAATTGAGAGTTGTCCTTGGGTGGGAGAGTATGGTTGTGAACTTGTGTGCTCTAGGTCTTAATTGGTGAAGTTTACTGTTTCTGTGAATAAGCTGGTGCCCTGCGCTTGGCTTTCGATTGGCGCTTTAGAAGTTTGGAGATTACAATTTACTGAATTTAGCCTACTTATTTAAGCAGCGCGCATAGCCGTAATGAATATTCATCACGCAGTAAAAGCTATTACTGAAATGGCGACTTCTGATTGGTCGCAAGATTTCCTTGGATCAATTTGCATGACACTGTGTACTTTCGCCATATGCGGCCCGGGCGCCATGTAATGAAACCAAAGGCGCCGATGCTCTCACAAGTTTTGTTCTGTGATCCCGAGGCCGAAGCATAGCCTACACAACTTTTTGAAAATATTAATACTACACCGTGATTCAATGAAAAGTAAGCCAAACTTTGTATTTCATGTAGGCCTAAGTACTTCTAACATGACAACAGTATTTAATATTTTTGTGAAGAGACTCTCAGTTACAGTAGGCCTAGTATGGTTTGATTATTTAATTAAAGAAGATGTTCAAAATGTCCCCCTTCTGCTTGCACGTAAGCCTGGAGGCGCTGGCGCCATTTGGGCAACGTTTTCTTCAGTGCGCGATGACCTTCGTCTGCCACTACCAATGACGCGGTCGACCGACCCTGTTACGCTGATTTTTCGAAGCAATTTATCTAATCCGCTTCTGGTCCAGTGTTTTTCTGGAAACTCTTGTAGAAATTGACGGCTGCTGTAATTCTTGGATTCCCCAAACCTTTTATCATGTGTAAATCTTCTTTACTAAAAGGCATTTTTTCGGAAATTGCTAGTTTCTTGTTTATGTTTTCAATCGTATTTTCGTCTGCTTTTTTGAGTACGGTAGGAAATATAAACAGGAAGTCATTAAAATGAAAAAGTAAGTATGTGCATATTTTATTTCGAAGATATTATTAATAAAATATAGTTCAATTTTTAATATTTGTTTATAAAGTTTGGCTTACTTTTTATTGAATCACCGTGTATAAAAGGTTATCCCGTAGTTTAGGTTGGTAAATTATTTGAATGTCTTCAATGCCACACTTGTCGTTGGTAAGTATACGCAGTCTACCTATGTCCATGCTATCAATCCCGATTCCATTTCATCGAGAATTTTTTTCATCAGTCCAGCTTCTATTATCCAACTTCTATTTAATCAAAAAATGTTCATCAATCGAACTTTTATTTAAGCAAAGAATTATTCTCATTGGTCCAGCTTCTACTTAGGGAAACAATTATTTTTATCAATCCAGCTTCTATTGCATAAAAAATTTAGTTTCATCAATTCAGCTTCTATTTACGGTAAAAATTATTTCCATCGATCCCACTTCTATTGAAACACAGAAATGGTTTCATGAATCCCACCTCCATTTAGGGAAACAATTTTTTTCATCAATCCAGATTCATTTTAATTTGACGATATAAAATAATTTATCAACCTAAACTACGGGTTTACCCTATAAAAAATAATACAGTGATATAAGCTCTGATATCGGATACGAAGTATAAGACCATAATAAGAAATCATTGCCTTAGTGTAAACGCAATTATACCAGTGCATGGTGTAAAACCCAGTAAGATCAGAATAATTGGCATGGCCTAGGCCCTATATTCCAGCAAGACCAGTGCATATTAAAGGATCATTTGGCATGGTGTAAAACCCAGCAAGACGAAACTGAAAAGGTCATGGGCGTGCTCAAATTATCACAACGAACACCGCATACACAAGGCCCATTGGCATGCTGTAACTTAAACTCAGTAAGACCAGAATAAAAGATAACTGGCATGGTCTACAATTCCAGTGAGACCAATGCATACACAAGAATCATTGGTACACAAGGTGTAAATCCCAGTAAGACCAGAATAAAAGATAACTAGCATGGTCTAAATTCCAGTAAAACCAGTGCATACACAAGGATCATGGGCATGGTGAAAACCCAGAAAGACAGAATGAAAAATCACCGGCACGGTCTAAGTTCCAATAAGACCAGTGCATACTCAAGGATCAAAGGCATGGTGTAACAGTAAGACCAGATTCAAAGACCACTGGCATGGTCTAAATTCCAGTAAGACTAGTGCATACGCAAGGATCATTGGCATGTTGTAACACCCAGTAAGACCAGAAGAAAGGTCAGTTGCATGATCTGAATTCCATTAAGAACAGTGCATACACAAGGATCATTGGCATGGTGTAAAACCCAGTAAGACCAAACCGAAAGATCACTGGTACGGTCTGAATTACAGAAAGACCAGCGCACTCACAACAATCCTTGGCATGGTGTAAAGCCCAGTAAGACCAAAATAAAAGATCACTGGCATGGTCTATATTCCAGTAAAGCTCAATGCATACACAAATATTATTGGCTTGGTGTAAAACCCAGTTAGACCATATTCAAAAATCACTGGCATGGTCTAAATTCAAGTAAGACCAGTGCATACTCAAGAACCATTGGCATGGTGTAAAACCCAGTAAGATCAGAATAAAAGATCACTGGCATTGTCTGAATTCAAATAAGACCAGTGCATACTCGGGGTTCACTGGCATGGTGCAAAAACCAGTAAGACCTGAATAATAGATTATTGGCAAGGTCCAAATTCCAGTAAGCCCAGTGCATACACAAGGGCCATTGCGATGGTGTAAAACCCAGCTAGACAGAATGAAAGATCACTGGCATGGTCTAAATTCCAGTAATACCAGTGCACACACAAGAATCATTGGCATGGTGTAAAAACCCAGTAAGACCAGACTTAAAGACCACTGGCATGGTCTAAATTCCAGTAAGACCAGTGCATACTCAAGGATCACTGGCATGGTGTAAAACCCAGTGAGACCAGACTCAAAGACCTCTGGCATGGTCTGAATTCCAGTAAGACCAGTGCATACAGAAGAATCATTGTCCTGGTGCAAAACCCAGTAAGACCAAAATCAAAGATCACTGGCGCGGTCTGAATTCCAGTAAGACCAGCGCATACACTAGGATCATTGGCAGGGCCGTCTTAACAGCATTGTAGGCCCTGGGCAAAGCAATGCGCTGAGGCCCCTACTCACCCACAGGCATAAAAATTGAACCCGTCAATGAAATCAAACATAGCCTATAGATGTATTTGTTAGTTTCAGCATTCACTTTGTAATGAAATGAATGTTTAAACATAAAGAAGCATGTAGCCTATAGGCCTGCACTGTAATGCGAAGACTAGTCAATACCAACTTTTGAACAATATAACATTATAAGACTTGAAAATACAAATATTTCAATAAATTCCTCACAAATGTTTGCTGATAGATACGATGGGTTCCCCTTTCCAGCATTTCCATACAGTTTCAGATGCCCTTCAAAAATTGGGTCAAACTCACTCAACACCTCTAGAATACCTACAGCCATGGTACCTACAAAGTTTCCATTTCTTGCCGACCCAATAGTTTGATTCCCTTCACGAATAGCCAAACCTCTTGAGGCAAGAAAGTGAATGACAGAAACCACTTTATGCCAGTACTCCTGCTCTGAGCGATGATGTTTGATTAACGAAAGATTCTACACTAACAGTTTCTTTATGTAGAATCAAATAATTATGCTGTTATGAATTTCAGATGTTCTATTCCATTTTCTTGTTCTACAATAAGATTGCTGTTTCCAATCACTGAATCCTGATGTAGCAAAGGTTGATTCTTTCTTGGACAAAAGGCGACATGCAAAGCAATACAAACAACCTTGGGATGGTGAAACGTTTCACTCGCCATTCCGCAGTTCACGTTTGAACACAATCTTTTATAAATACCTTGTCTCTTCTCCCCCTCCCGCTCGGGCGTACACTCTGCGTGAGTTTGAAAGGTTGCAATCATGAGTCTGACATAATGTCGGCCCAATACGAATCCAGGAATCCATTGTATTAATATTAATGTTATAGCCCGGGATCTGTGACGTTAATCGCACACTCCTTTGCTGTTACAGATTTCTCTATTTCCTCTTGTGTAATGTCCCCACCAACAGGAACAGGTACTGATATGTCTGGAACTGGATGACTGGTCTAATTTTTTGTGGTGTATTTTTTCTCGTCATTTAAATTTGGGGGCCCCTAGAATCGTGAGGCCCCTGGCGACTGCCCACCTCGCCCATGCCTTAAGACGGCACTGATCATTGGCATGGTGTAAAACCCAGTAAGACCTGAATCAAAGATCAGTGGCATGGTCTGCATTCTAGAAAGACCAGTGTATACCTAAGGAACAAGGCACAGTGTGAAATCCAGTAAGGCCAGAATTAAAGATCACTGGCGCGATCGGAATTCCAGTAAGACCAGTGCATACACAAGGATCATTGGCGTGGTGTAAAATCCAGGAAGACCAGAATAAAAGATCACTGGCATGGTTTCAATTTCAGTTAAGACCAGTTTATACACAAGGATAATTGGCATGGTGTAAAACCCAGCCAGACCAGGATAAAAGATCACTGGCATGGTCTAAATTCCAGTTAAGACCAGTGCATACACAAGGATCATAGGCGTGATGTAAAACCCAGTAAGACTTGAATCAAAGATCACTGCATTGGTATGAATTCCAGTAAGACCAGTGCGAACAGACGAATAATTGGCATGGTGTATAGCCAGTAAGATCAAAATTAAAGATCACAGGCGTATTCTGAATTCCAGTAGGAACAGCGCATACACAAGGATTATTGGCATACTGTAAAACCCAGTAAGACCAGAATAAAAGATCACAGGCATGTTCTGAATACCAAAAAGGCAAATGTATATTCAAGCATCATTGGCATGGTGTAAAACCCGATAAGACCAGAATTAAAGATCACTGCATGGGTCTGAATTCCAGTAAGATCAGTTCGTACAGAAGTATCATTTGCATGGTGTAAAGCCCAGTAAGACCAGAATGAAAGATGACTGGCATGGTCTCAATTTCAGTAAGACCAAGTGTATACCTAACGAACAAGGCACAGTGTGAAACCAAGTAACGCCAGAATTAAAGATCACTGGCGTGGTCTGAATTCCAGTAAGACCAGCGCATACACAAGGATCATGGGCATGGTTTAAAAATCAGTAAGACCAGAATAAAAGGTCACTGCATGGGTTTGAATTCCAGTAAGACCAGTGCATACCTAAGGTACAATGTACAGTGTGAAACCCATTAAGACCATAATTAAAGATCATTGGCGTGGTCTGAATTCCAGGAAGACCAGCGCATACACAAGGATCATTGGCATGGTTTAAAACCCAGTAAGACCACAATAAAAGATCACTGCATGGGTCTGAATTCCAGTAAGACCAGCACATACAGAAGAATCATTGGCATGGTGAAAAACCCAGTAAGACCAGAACGAAAGAACACGGGCATGATCTGAATTACAGAAAGGCCAGTGCATACTCAAGGATCATTGGCATGGTGAAAAACCCAGTAAGACCAGAATGAAAGGTCACTGGCATGGTCTTAATTCCCGTAAGACCAGTTCGTACAGAAGAATCATTGGCATGGTGTAAAACCCAGTAAGACCAGAATAAAAGATGACTGGCATGGTCTGAATTCTAGTAAGACCAGTGCATACCTAAGGAACAAGGCACAGTGTGAAATCCAGTATGGCCAGAATTAAAGATCACTGGCGTGGTCTGAATTCCAGTTAAGACCAGTGCATATTCAGGGATCATTGGCAGGGTGTAAAACCCAGTAAGACCAGAATAAAGATCACTGGAATGGTATAAATTCCTGTAAGGCCAATGCACACACAAGGATCATTGGCGTGGTGTAAAACCCAGTAAGACTAGAATCAAAGGTCACGGCATTGGTATGAATTCCAGTAAGACAAGTGCATACAGAAGACGCATTGGCATTGTGTAACCCCAGTAAGACCAAAATTAAAGATCACTGGCAAGGTCTGAATTCCAGTAAGAACAGTGCATACACAAGGATTATTGGCATACTGTAAAACCCAGTAAGACCGGAATAAAAGATCACTGGCATGGTCTCAATTTCAGTAAGACCAGTGCATAAACAAGGAATGTTGGCATGGTGTAAAACCCAGTAAGATCAGAATAAAAGATAACTGGCATGGTCTGAATACCAGTGAGATCAGTGCTTACTCAAGGATCATTGGCATTGTGTAACCCAGTAAGACCAGAATAAAAGATAACTGGCATGGTGTGAATACCAATATGATCTGTGCACTGCATACACAAGAATCATTGGCATTGTGTAAAACTCAGTAAGACCAAGTTCAAATTCAGGAGAAGTTGGCCATATCTCAACAAAATGTTGTTTTATTTCAGTGTTATGGTCATTTTTCGTTCATTTGAACTTTCGACTTTGAAATGACCTTTGGGTTAGTTTCAAGGTCAA
Source organism: Aporrectodea caliginosa (assembly GCA_020284085.1). Taxonomy (NCBI): domain Eukaryota; kingdom Metazoa; phylum Annelida; class Clitellata; order Crassiclitellata; family Lumbricidae; genus Aporrectodea; species Aporrectodea caliginosa. Next base: position 2,136,913 of record JACEVL010000666.1, read on the forward strand.
AGGTCAAAATCAAGGGAAAATTAACATTAAATAAATTATTATTATTATTATTTGGCTGAGATTTGTCCATTTTCTATTTATTTTGAACTTTTGACCTTGAAATAACCTTGGAATATTTAGCCTTTTAGTGCCAAGTCTCTATATTTCTCCCAGATGTAGCCCTCGTTTTGGGCTACATCTGTGGGCATTCGATGGGATTCCTTGAAAGTAAGTATAGCTAGTGAAGCACCGGTAAGTAAGTAGTACTATATGTTACTATGTAGGCAATAAGGTGTAGTAAATAAATGACCGCTGATATTTTGAGTGAACAAAGTCGATAGCAGTTGATAGCTGAGCGACTGGTTCCGACTTGAGGGCGCGGCGGCGGCGGGGACTGGGTCGCAGTCGATAGTGGCGACTGGAGGGCTTATAGCAACTGGCGGCGGCGGATGGCGGCAGCGCCGGGGACTATTTCTGGTGCAAAATGCAAATATGAACAGACAGTGAGAAGAGTCTCGATCTGTCTGTCTATGATATCCAGACTAATATTGGGTCGAGTGCTGTTGAACCAGTGGCTTCACAAGACCAACACCCACTCTGACGGAAACTGCGAGGAGTGCAACGTCCAGGACGCCATCGACCACCTCCTCCTGGAATGCTCACGGGAGAACATCAGCCGAACCATCCGCAACAAGTGCCAAGAACTCGGTGTCGAGTCTCGACTGCTCTACAAAGAACATCCTCCAGATCACGGGTATCCAGACGGAAGTGGTAAGACTTATTGGTAAGATCAACGATGGTAAGATTCTGTAGGAGAAGGGGATTTCCTCTTCTTCTACCAAAACAGTAGGCCTACGACTATGTGTTATGTAGGGCCTGTAGGCTATCATATATCACTTTGACATTATTGCATAAAATTAATATAGTCATGCATATTTATAATAGAAATGTTTCGTAAAGTAACCTTGTGTAAGTACATTGTGTATATAAGAATTTAATAATAATAATAATAATAATAATAATAATAATAATAATAATAATAATAATAATAATAATAATAATAGAGATTTAAGTGCTGTAGGCTAGTTCGTAAGCAGTCGATGACTCGAAGCAACGATTCAGAAGCACGTGTAGCTTAAAAAACTGAAAAAACCCAAAAACATACACAAAAAACAATTTAAAAAAAATTCTTTTATCATTAATGTAAATATATGTAGTAGTGTTGTAGGTCAAGTAATAAAGACAACGGTAAGACCAAAGAACCCGTCTAGAGGAAACGGAAAGACGCCTGCCAGACTCAAATCAAGAAGACTCAAATCAGGGAAAATTACAATAGAAAACTAGCTACCATAAGATCAACAATAAGACGTCAAAGAACTAGGTTGTCACAAGACGTCCCTAAACCATGGGTGCTAAAAACCAAACTTTTTTCAAAATGATAAGTTGGTTTTTTGGTTTATTGGTTTTTTGGGTTTTTGAGATATTCCTATTTCGGACCATAAAACTCATAAAAATGGCATAATACCGTTCAAATTAATCAGATGCATATAAATGAAATTAGCTAAAACAGTAGAACCGTTGAATGGCATAGGCCTATAACGAAGTTAACAAAGACCATACAACAATTTCCAAGAGAGCTGAAGAGACGCCAATTTTGGCATTTAGGCCTATAATTTCTAAATTTGTAAAAAACCAAAAAACCAAATTTGGCGAATTTTTGTTTTTTTTTTAACAAAAAAAACAAAACAAAAAACAAAAAACCAAGCCTTTAACAGCTCTGCCCTAAACACATTCACCAGACAGTGAGAAGAGTCTCTGTCTGTCTGTGTCTGTGACTGTGTATAATTATGTCTGTTTGTCTATCTGTCTGTTTGTCTACCTGTCTGTTTCTATGTCTCTAGGGCAGTCTAGGCTATCTCTTCCTCTCTGGGGAGAGGCAGGGATAGATTAGTCGCCTCACATGTAGGTCTATAGCGACTAGCGAGAGATGGCCATTGGCTCTAATCCGCCTATTGGAGCCACTTGCCTGTTTACACCGGAATAGGATAAAACCGTGGACATTAAGCTAGTAGGAAGTAGGAACCCTCTGTATGTCTGCTCTCTGTCAGTTATACGTGTAATATAGGCAACGTAATGTAACCGGTAGGCCCATAGCGTAGAAATTACGGAGAGCAAGATGGGCAGGTTCGATTTAGATTTTTAGATAGACTAGGGGCCTAGATAAGGTGTGATGTCCTTGCGCAGACCCCTCTGAGTAGAGGGCTGGTATTTATATGAGGTCGTCGGCTGGGACGATACATCTAATCCATTGGCTAACCATTAGCTAAAAGGATTAAAAAGGGCTGAAAGATTTGTTTCCCAGTTCTCAGGATCACGAGGAAGACCTAGGCCCTATCGGGCAGTGGGTGACTGCATGGTCATTGAGCCCATAATTATGTGCCATGGAACATCGGTCCCTCTGGTTTCAGCGCGCGTGGCCCGTACGGCAGAAAGGAATTAACAATTATAAAAGGAATTAATTAATAATTTCCGAAATTAGTGACGTTACGAATGACGTCACACGGCGTGAGGTGTCGACCGTGTTATGCATGGCCAATCATATTGTATTGTATTGTATTGTATTTGAACACTTGTTATAGCGCCCCAACCAGATTTCCCATTCAGAGGCGCTCCCGACTACTGCGCGAACGCTGAGTCGGAGTTTCACGCCGAAGCGCATGAGCAATTGCGAGTGAAGGACTTGCCCAGGGTCCCTACGCGGCGACTTTGAGGTGGATTCGAACCCGCAACCCTCCAGCTGCAAGGCACCGAACATACCCCTACACCACCGCGCCCCAGTTGTATTGTGATGTGTTGTATTGTGTGTTGTATTGTACTCCACGTTTATAATGCGACCGAGCCACCCGCAGTAAAGATCCGAGAAATTAATCTCTGATAATCCGACCCGACCGGGAAGCGAACCCGGGGCGCCGGCGCGGCGAGCGGGCACCAACCCACTCGGCCACTCAGGATCCTTGCATGTAATACTAGAATGTGTGAGTGGGGGAGTTGCGAGCGCCGATCGAAGGCGCGAAGCTGCGATTGCCAAAGGCAAGAAGCCCCTAACGACTAGGCGGCTAGGCCTAGGGGGCATGGGGAGCGTCGTAAGCTCCCCATCGGGGAGCCCCAGAAGCCGAGGCAATTTTGACCATTTGATACCATTAAATGAAGTGCTTTTTGGGCTCTTGTTTACCTCAAAATTTTCAAAAGTTGGGGGACCGTCCCAACCTGTTCGAAAGTTGGGAGGGACGCGTCCCACGGGTCCCATAGGGTGGTTGCGCCTATGGAACTTGTACAGTTAGACATCTGTTTTCTAGTTGACTTAATTTTCTTCTAATTATCGTTTTTTTATACATAAATTATTTCTGACTTTGTATGTAAAACGCTGAGCGTGTGCTTGCGTTTTATAAAGAACATTCTTACTTTCTTTAATTGAAGCGATCTGCAGTCACCGACAGGTAGCAGTCATTATAAGGTCACGGAATGCATTCACCGCTGCCGCAAGTAAGGCCTAAATTAAAGTAATGTAAATTAGGTAAATAGAATAATGGCCTGTCTCCAGGTTTGTTTTGGAATCTAACTCAGGCGAGTGATTAACCCATAGCTATGGATTTATACGTTTGCTAATGGAATAATAAAGGCAATACTTACTTACTTACCCATTGCTGCGTTATGCATTATTTTGCAAAGCCCAATGGACTACAGCATTAGTTCGCGTGGACGTCATTTTACCATAGCTCTATGATTATTGACTTTATTTTATCTATGCAACAAACATGTCGTCAAAATCTACGAGAAATAGGATTAGGAAACTCTCCTATTTATTAGAGTCGGATGATATTAGTGTAATTAATTTTATTGTTAATGACTGCGTGTAATTTGACAGTGTGCAATTGTAAATTGATGGTTAGGTTGTGATAGCGGGTGGTTTTATGGTGTTTTCTTGGAGGTAGTAAACATTTTGGTACGTACATATCGTTCGCAAACGGTTGTTATTTTACTATGGGGTCAGCCCAAGGTGGGGTCAGCCCGAATCCCCGAAAACGCTGAAAACAGACAAAAGCCTGATTTCCCGAAAACAGTTTTCTAGAAAGCGGCCGAGCTATTCAAAGTTAAATTGTAAACATGACAAAGACCTATCGTGGCCTTGATGTATACGATATACTGCCTATTCAAATGTGTATTTATTAAGCGTGGTGCTTCTGCGGCGGAAAATGCCGCCACGCAACCCGCGAAAATTTACTTCTGCGGCGGAATTTTTTTGGACATTTTATCTAAAAACAACTCTAACACTGACCCTAACCGACCGTCACAGCGCTTAACCTGACCCTAACCGCCACTCACGAGGCCAAACCTGACCCTAACCGACCCTCACGATGCCAATTTATAGGAAGTACCGCATTTTGAACAATGCGCATGCGCGCTTCCGCCGCCGCAGAATTGTGTCGAAAATGTTATTTCTGCGGCGGAATTTTCCGCCGCAGAAGATTTATCCATTTATTAATGATATACATTCGGGTGGGTGCGGGCCGAAACCCGAATCCCCGAAAGGAATTTCGGCCGGATCCCCGAAATTGATTTTCTAAGTCCGACCCGAATGAACATCATTAACAAATACATATTTGAATATACAGTATATCGTATACATCAAGGCCGAGCCATCGTAAACTTTGACCCCTTAACCACCGCTGTTCGTCTTAATGGGTGCCACGCTATTTAAGGCCAGTGTACAGACCATGCTAGCCCGAGATTTAAATCTCGGAAATGGCCACCACCAGTATGCAAACTGCTACCTGCACGCAGAGTCTCATGGGAAGTGAGCTCTAACCATGGTTGCATTGGTTGGTATCTGGCCCAGTAGTGCATGCACTTCAATTATATCAATTATGTGGCTTGTGTTGTTATCGGTTTGTCAATGTAATCATGATGTGATTTCTAATGGAAAGGTTATTTCACACAGAAGATACATTTTTGCATGGATGCATTTTGCACCGCCCAGTGGGAATTCATCGGTAGCATGCTTGACCTTAGGTGTAACAAATGCAGGTTTGAACCTGTTGAGCAGACTTATGTAACAACCTTAGGTGTTGTTAGCGCTCACATGCCTGTGTTGCCAAGCACTATAATTTGGTACCAGAATTAGTTGGGAAGTAAACAGTGCAGTACATTGGTACTGCAATGCACTTGCACAGTGTCCAGAACTTTGACATTGTCTATTCCTCGCTCAGAGTTCAAAGAGCGGAATATGGCACTTTCCTTACGCCCCACTATAAAACGTAGAAACTCTTTACTCAAATTACTTACTTTGCTATAGGCCTTAAATTGCTCCCCGTGCTGCCAACTACAAATGACACTCCTTGCTTGTAATCCTTTAATAGCAGACTTTCGTAGAATAATAAATGAAGTTTTTAGTATGAAAGTTGCTTAATATGACATTATCAGCAGATTCTAGTAGTACCAGCCATCTAGTTCAACATTTAAATGCTAGTTGAACTGTGAATAAAGTAAACTGTGAACCTGTTAGCACAAAAAAATTGCTGCTGAATACATTTTCTGTTTTCTTCATTACCCTGTTCATATCATAGAACAAAGTTGTTTGCAACAAAATGCAAGTTTTGTGCAGGACTCTTGTTTTTCTTTTCCTTTTGAAGAGCTGACTAAACGGCAGAATGCGGACCAGTCCATATCGTGTCTTGAAGGCAATTTTTGTGATATCCACTTTGAGCTTCCTAATAACCAGCCTAAATTTTCTGCTGCGAACTGACGATGACGATATTCAGATTTACATGCACCAGGACGCTAACAGTTATGAGAATGCTGAGTCCCATATGGAGGACTTCGACGCAAATTCAGATGATCATTTTCGCTGGGATCAAATGGAAGTAGTCAGACGAAGGATGATGGATCAGCTTTACCACCAAAATGAAAAAGTGGGAAATGGAAGTCGACCGGATGCACCTGACCTGCCTGGAAACTTGACGTCATCCGATGTTCAAAATGCCATCTGGGAGAAAAACCGTGAACAACTCATTCGCAATCTCGATCAGTTTGATCTGGTGGTTAGCGAGTCAACCATTGTGATCGTTGTCCAGGTCCACAATCGGCCTGCGTATTTGCGTCACCTAGTGAAGTCGCTGAGCAGAGCAAGAGACATTGAGAAGACGTTGGTGATATTTAGTCATGACTTCTACTCTGATGAACTGAACAAGATTGTGACATCAATTGATTTCTGTCCTGTAAGATTTTCTCTGGTTTTCTAAAGAGCTTATGGTTGGTTGTTCTTGTTGAAAATGTTTTGATGCCTTTTGAGTGGCTTAGATCAAAAAGCTATAGATTTTACAGTTTTATGGCAACATGAATTATGTCTTAGGTGGCCGGGTGGGTGATTAGTGAATGCTTTCCTGTACAAAGTAATACAGTTGTCCCCTTTAACTGTTCAAATGTGCACATTTAAACCAGGCAACACAAAACATAATTATCAACCATAAACCGACTGGAAAAGGTAAGTTTTCAGTTTAGAGTCAGTAAGAAAGTTTAAGATTTTGAGGAGGTATTAGGTTTTAACAAATGGGACCTGCAACTGTGAAAAAGAGCTGGCCAAAGGCGAGATGTTATCATCCACCAGAAATGATGATTGCAACATGATCCTGTCATCTTGGCATTGAAGGTTCAAATCCCAAGAGCATCCATTAAATTGAAAAGATGGCAAAACCATGTAACTATAGCAAAACATTACATATGGTTTGAATTTTTGTCATGTTTGCATGAAAGTGGGAAGATCTTTTAACTCCAGGACCATGTTTAGATGTGCAAATTTTGGTTGTTGATTGAGTTACCAGAAATTTTGTAAGGCACTGATGTATTTATGGTGCATTCTGTGTAGTCTGTCATAAAAAAATTCATTTAAAGAATCTTTCTTACGTGCAACAATGCAGCTGCATTCCATAGCTTTACAAAATCTCTTACAGTCATTTTGTTCAGCATCAACTTGTCAATTTAGCATCAAGCCTTTTTATTTAAATCCATGACATATCACATGGCACTGAAGTTAAGCAGAATGTTGTGTGAACAGTTGTGACATAATGTATTATAGTGCTAATTTGCACAGGTAATGTTTTGTATTATTTTGTCTTGGATCATTGTGTAAGATCCATTCTTTCAGGTTGCATAGATGATGCTAGTTCTATGGTTTTTAATGAGATTGAAAGGTTTTCTGTTCTGTGTAATCTGTGATCCTGTGACCCATATCAAAGCTAACTGATCGGAGGTGCTCGAATAGGGTTTGTGTTGTTGTTGTTGATAGATTATGCAGATCTACTATCCGTTCTCTATGCAACTTCATCGAACTGTTTTTCCTGGCGAAGACCCGCTTGACTGTCCGCGAAATGTAACCAGAGATCAGTAGGTTGCCTACAAAATTTTCTTCAGTTTGGTACCATATTTGTATTTAGTATATTCATTTTCTTCATTAATACTGGTAAAATTGTTGACACGTTGCAATTGTAAGAACGAATCAGATGCACTACTAATTACATTGCATCTTATATTTTGATGTATATTTCTGTCATTACCTTTAATGGTTTGTACTTGATAATGATCTAGATGAACAGTGGTAAGTGTAAAAAGTATTGGTGCTTCATATTTGATGTTTTAAATTTGTATTTTATTGTGCCTCTGATCGGTGTTCAGTGTTCACTACGAGAGGCGCTTTATAAATCTATAGATGCAATAAATACAATGTAGTGCTGTTAAAACTCTTTTGTAAACAGTGAAATTGTTTTTCAATAATGAAATTAATATATCAGAATCTAAAGATTTTTGAAAAAAACTGGAGTTATCAAGGATTAGAAGAAAGTTTCAGAGTCTCATGCCTGCAAGGGAAGAGCACACCCACCAAAACAGCCTTGCAGTCAGAACAGTCTGGGTTTACTGTCGAGAGTGTTATGGCAAGCTTTGGCCTTGTTATAATCTTGTTTCACTCTCATGTACACAGTGTATGTGTATGCATGTATTTATGTATCTAGGCTTGTGATATAAAGCCTTATAAGTACTGTTCAGAAGTGCTATGCTTGCTAGCATAAGTGGTGTTCAAGTTTAGAATATCAAGTTCATCTGTAAGCAAGCACTGCTCAGGCAAGTGAAAAAGTTAAGTATTAGTAGTGAGCTCTCACATGCATGTACACACACAGCCCGACTAACCGAGTCCCATATAGAGTTAACGGTTGACTGCACATTCAAAACACTCTTCATATGTGACTTGCTTCCTTTATGTACAGAGGCATATGTGCATTGAAAACTGAGTGACTGCTTGAATATGTTACAGCACATGGTTTACATGTCAGTTGAATACCAGCCTATCCTTCTGTTTGCTGAAGTGATGAATGTTTTGTTGATAGAGCCATGGAACGCAACTGTACAAATAAGGACTTTCCTGATCGCTATGGTCACTACCGGGAAGCCAAATACTGCCAGACGAAGCACCACTGGTTCTGGAAGGTTGGTGCATTAGGCAGATGACTCTTAGACTGAGATTCCAAGTGACGAGCTTTCAAATATCTGACTGTTTTCAGTTATGAAATTCTCTAGTTAAAATATGAAATGTAACCCATTTATTTGCATAGTCACTGTGATTTTAACTGATTTTTACTTCTTCAATAAACATGTTTGAAAACCGAGTGTCACAGAGAGACGGTGCATGATTTGTGGTTGGTGACAGTGGTGGGAACCTGTGAAGAGAATCAATCAGGATTTGGGTAAAGACACTTCAGTGAGAGACATGTGTTCCATCTGTTAAATTGCACCTTGAACAGAGGGCTTATAAATCTGGGCTTTGCTATGATTTCCAAGAATTAATGATGGATGTTAGAATCGTATTGAAGATGAAAAGCTATTGAGGGTCTTATGTTGTGTGCAGGGCCATGTGCATAAAAAATATTAGAGGGGTTTAGTATACAATCTGTGGAGAAAAAATGAAAGTATAAAAAATTTCCAATTTCAATATTGCAACGGCTGGGCCAAGGTTTCTTGGATTGGGTTTAGTGATATTTGGTGAAAGGGATTTTCTGCCCAAAACTGCTATAAATGCTGTTGAAATGTAAAATCCAAGAAGTTTTTGGTTTTAATCCTGTAGCATAAGACCACCTTAATTGTTTGGCTAGTTTAGTGACTGCATCAACATATGAAAACGGACCATATGGCAGGATTGCAGTTATTCATACCACCATGATCAGCACAAAATTCTGAAAATAATGATGTATAATTTGGAGAATGGAAATATTAGTGTGTTTTTGATAGAATTTACAACATGCTGCACCTGCAAGATGAGATTTTCAGTAGAACTCATTTAAAGTTAACTTCCAAATTGCTTACATTTTACACAATACACATACACTTTCACTTTTGAAATGTAGAAACAACATAATGCTCCCATTATATAGCGTTATTATTTTCAGAATTTTTTGATGATCATGGTGATATGAATAACTCCAGTTTTGAAAGTATTTATTTTCAGATTTATACCTTGAGAATAATGATGCTGCAGTTTTTACCCTTTTACATGTGATCATTTGAAAATAAAAAAAAATACTTATAATGTTCTATTTTCATGAACTATTTTGCTAGATTGATAGATGAAGGTGTCCTCTAACAAAGGCCTTTATCTCAGTAAATAAATCCAGCGTTGTGGTCCATTTTCATATGCGGGGTCACATATTGCAGCAGATGTTAATTTGCAATATTTCCTCAAGATGAGTGGTTGAATAATTCTGTTGGTTGACAAACTGACTTTGTGGAAGTCATTTTAGATTTGTAACTGTGCTTTGATGCTCCCTGGTTGATGCCTTTGGCATGCATTCAAGAGAAGAAAATATTTACAGGGAAGTCTTTGGATCAGGTTCAAATGCATGGTTCAAATTCCAGTGTTTCATGAAAAGTCTAAGAAATTCTGTAGTATCGCTATAATAGAGCACAGAACATTGATCAGTGAAACGTACATCAGATGCCTATCTATGGATGCTGACCATTGCCCAACACACTTAGTTGTAGAAAGGCTTGTTAGTAAAAGTTTTGCCATAATGAACATTTTAATTACACAAGATGTCTTTGACTGGGTTATAGATCAACCATGTCTTTGATTACCTCGATGCGACAAGGAACTATGAAGGTCCTGTCCTGTTTCTGGAAGAAGACCACTACCTCGTAGAGGATTTTGTCCCCATTCTCATCATGATGCATCGACTGAAAACAAGGTAAATTACTGGCTTCAACCAAACTGATGGAGCCCAGCAAAAGAAATAAGGGATTTATAATTGCAGGAGTTGACAGAATTGTTATAGTTGGTGTCCATCAAACAGGTCATGTGAAATTTCTGCATTCCAGTTGGCTTGTATAGCACATACAAGTGCAGGCATTGGCACTGGCTATAACTCACTCACAAGTGAGTGAGTTATAGCTAGTGCCTATGAGAGATTCTCTTCACTTTTAAGAGTTCTTTTGGGTGCTATATAAATGTTAAGAAATAGCAAACATACATGCAGACAGTCCCAACACTGTCTTACTAACAGAAGCTCCAAACTAGATACATGTGTGTGCGTGTTTAAGCAGATTTTACTAGACAAGACTGCATTTCTGGTGGCGTCATACACCTTAACAGTATAGTTTTATGTATACTTATGAACACTAAGAGTATTTGCAGCACATTAAGGGATAATTTTAGATTTGTGCTCAATTAATCTGTTAAATGATACAATAATGCAATTTTATTACTATGTTAAATATACCTCATAAGAGCTTGTGCAAATTTATTGCAATATTATTAGTAAATGCAGTGTTTTTGTACTACTTCTTAGAGCTTGCACTGACTGTAACATTATGACTCTTGGGAATTACGACAAGAAACCAGCGTATGGTCGTCTCTCTGCTCAGGTATATTTTCTACTAACATTTTGTTCATTGAGTGATAGTTGACTGTAAGTGTATGAATACCCTGGTTAGTGTAAAAATGTGAAAACTTCATAGTTGAAGAAAACGTGAAATTGTAAATCTTTCGTAGTATCATTACCTTATGTAGATGGGTTTTCTCTTTATCCTTGGTTGTGGTTTTTGAACAGGTCGATGTCATACCTTTTCTGTCGTCAAAACACAACATGGGGATGTCACTGACACGTAAACTGTGGAATGAAATTAAAAAGTGTGGAGAGGTGAGGAAACCAACAATTCATTTTACTAGCATATATTTTTCAGTTGTTTTGATGGCCACGTGTTGAGCACTTCTGAGAGACTTATTTGATGCTTTATATATGTTTTTTACATTACATTACATATTATGTGCCACTGTTTATGATAATCCTTAGAGAAAGAGAAAAAGTTCTGTTGATAAATGTGCTAAAATTGTATCAGTAATTTAACAAAACAGTAACCTTGCCTTAAATGTTACTTCACTTAAATGTTACTTGTTGATGTTAGTTTGACATACTGGAACTGAATTTATCTATTGTTGTGAAAGGCCAAAGCATTTACCATTACCATCTGATATCTTTTAGTTGAAGAAGTTTTACTTGGATGATCGGGTATGAATCTTATACTAATATTTGGTTTTACCAAGGAAACATGATAGGTTAAAGCTTCTTTGTGGATCTGAAAGACTTTGAACATCTATTTATCGGAATTTGTTCAACCCAAAGACATCTTTATGGATTTTATCAATTAAATTGTGCATTGTAGGAATTCTGTCGGTACGATGACTATAATTGGGATTGGTCAATCAATGAGATTGCACGTTCATGCACAAGCTCAAAGTTTAAAGTTATGGTCATGAAATCACCCAGAATATATCACATCGGGGAATGGTATGTATAATAAACTAGCATGTGTATATATGTATCTGGATGCTTTATACAACTTATTAAGTACCTCCCAAAAGCGCTTGCAAGCCTAATATTCCATCTAATAACTAATTGTAATGTAGTAAGTTATTAGATGGATTACTCATTTGTAGAGGTGCTGTAGGTCTTTATTATGCAGTGCATTATGTTACAACAAAGTAACTTTGTTGTGTAACATTTTTTATCACTGGCAACAGTTTAGTCTACCTGAATTTTTAAGGTACTGTGTCATAAAGTGGCATCATTTGTTTGCTAAGTGTAATGCTAATAATTTTGTTGGCATGCTGTTCAAGTCTTAAGTATTTTCCAATAAACCCACTCTGAAATCACCCTATAACCTGTGTCATGATACGAATTCTGTTGCATGGTAAGGAGCATGGCTACAAGAATGTGACCTCGTCATAGTGAACTTTGATTTTTTAAATCCAGGTTTAAGATTTAAACCTATTTAACCTGATGTAGAAATGCTTCCTCGTGGACAGAAAAACTAGGTTAGGAGTAAAAATGATTGATCTGTGAAAAAGTGAATCATCATTCCTATTGTCACAGCCATATTGAAAATGTTCCTCAGAATGAAGTGGCACTGGACACATATGGACAGATGTTGGAAAGGAAGTGAGTTTAGAGTTTATCTCCAGACACAACTGAAATGACAAAACCAAACTCTTGAGAGAAATTCTTCACCCTGTGTATTTAAGTTTGCCAAGGATTTTAAAGGGAATGGAAACAAAGATGTTGGTTGTAAGCAGCAAAGAATATTTGGCAGGCTCATCAACTGCTGCCTGTTCAGTTGCAGAACCTTTTGAACTTGCTGTATGTGGCAAGTAAGAAGCTGTACGAGTGTGAAACGCTGTAGCCTCCCAGCTGCCCAAAGAACACGTTTAGCATCATCAGGTCACTTGCCATCTGTCCACAGAAGACCCATTGTCTGCTTCATGCTTAGAACATCTGCACTCTGTAGTGAATGCCAATTGATACTGTTCAGGCATAGAATGATCTTGACAGAGGCAAAAGCGAAGAACATGACTAAGTTTAGGGGCACCAAAGGAAAACTTTAAAAAGAGAAGTGCTGTGCTGGCAGTTGGCACAGATTGTCAATGACTTTTCTAAGCACCTCACAATTTGCCTTCAGCATCCATTCTAGTGCTGAACCTTTAAACAGAGTAGCTTCCAAGGAATGAGTGACTTACAGTTAATGCAGTGAAATTCGAAAAATGGTGGTTTTGAGGAGTCAGTGAAGGAGAGTAGTACTTGCTCTTATGCCTGTGCAGATGCAGCCCAAGGATTTAGGTAAGCTAATGATGCAGTATCCTTTGCAACGGTCTCTATGCTACGACCAAGTGATAGGTCATCCAGGACGCGACGTTTCCGGAAGAGTAATAATAAGTGTTCTCTACTCAGAATCTATTTACCAACCATTGATGACAACACTGCGCGTCTGAGTAGTCCTCTGGAAGGGGCGCTATATAAATTTATGAATGAAGGCCAGCAGTTTAGTTGACTTTGTTTCAAATGAAATAGTTCTTTGATTCAATTGTTAATTTTCTCAATGAATATTTTATTTCATTGTTGTTATAATTATTTCTGATTACCTGCTTTCACATTATCATATATCTTTCTGTACTGTTCAAAGTTGAAGTTTTTGTTTTTTGTATTGTTAGTGGACTCCATGCCAAGGGTGCCAACTGCAATCCACTGGACCGTGTGTCCAACATAGAAAGTCTGCTGCAGAGCAATGCTGATACTCTCTTTCCACAAAGGATCTATGTTGGCGGATATCCAACTATCCCCCGCAAATTGCCAAAACCAAATGGGGGCTGGGGTGATATTCGTGATCATAACCTCTGCATAAATTTTCTTGACCCAAAATCTCATGTCTAGGTGATCATCAACTTGATCATCAACAAACAGCAGAGTTCACTTGTTGCTTTATAACCGAGCAAATTTTACGTGGGGGCTTGTATGGATGAAAGCTCTGCATACATTGAAAAAGGCAAACTGAGATTCAGTTGGAGATGGTACGTCGTAGGTAAAGTTAAATACTGTACCACGGTGCTGGAATGGCTTGTGTTGTTGGGCTTTGCATCCAAGACCTGAAGCCCAAATTTCTGCGTAGCAGTTGCAATTCACATTCGTCTACTTTATTATGCTGGTTATTGATAGAGGCAATTTAATTACATGCAAATAACTTCCCAAAGTTGCAATTGACTGTAAAGTTTTCATCACAACCTGGCAAACGAATAATTTGATGACCGAGCAGTAGTGTGATTCAGCATCTGAAGTGTAGGCTTCGACTGTAGAAACTATATCTTTACACATTAAGTGCCACGATTTTGTGTATTCAAAACCTATTTGTCCTGACAGTGGCTAAAGTCGACCGACGATTTTACACTTTTGAATTTCTGATTGTGTAGTGTGTACTGTTTACTAAATATTTGCTAGTTTAGACGAAGACTTGTTTTAAGTAAGAACATTTTTCTGCTGTTGAATGTTATTTAAAGTTGAATTTTGAACATGGCTGTTGAACTGTAGCAGTTTGTTCTATTTGAAAGAAATTAATTGAATTAAAAAGAAAATTGTGTTGCCAATATTATAGGTGATGCAACACTAATGACTGTTTAATTATTTAATCCCATTCAGTAAACTTGTGTGTGTGTGTGATGGACACAGTCTTGAATTGCTGAATCTTCTGCATTATAAACTTGGTAACTGGGTGATATTACCCTACTGACTGTGTGGTGCAACAAACACTTCACAAACCTGGATTCCCACCATAGCAATGCAGCTGAAGGGTCCAAGTACTATCATTGTAAGCCACTACACTATGGTGTGACTTGATGGTCAGGAAGCAGTATGGCAGGAACTGTTGTAAGCCCAAAGGTTGTTCAGTGAACCCTTTGTACTTTTTTACTGCATGACAGCTGCTCAGTAATCAAGAAATTGAAGTTTATGATGCTTTAGAGGTAAGGGCTGACAAATCATATTTTCATATTTTGTAAGTAAATTTTAGTTTCCGTTTTTGTCACTGTAACAACAAGGGTACTTTTGAAGGCATTCCATATTATTAAATGGTAGCACAATTTTGTTAAAATTAAACTTTGCAGTGATTCGTGCTTAGACTAGTATTTTTAATTAACATTCAAGTTATGATGCAAGACAATGTTGAAAAGAGGATACTGCATCCTCTGTAGTGGATTTGCATGTACTGACTATTTTGTAGAGTGTATTTTCATTATTGAAAACTAATTTTCTTAGGAATTTTAACACTTGGAGTTACATGATAATCATTTGCTTCCTGGTGAAAATTGGATAGATATTTCTTCCTGTATGTCATATTGTGCGTTTGCAAGTGGCGTATTCAAGAATATACTTACTTACTTAGATGCACTACAAACTGATTTCAAGTGGACATCTCCCTCAATGAATAACTGCCATGATGTAAACTATACATCTGTCCCACAGTTTTTGTCTAGGCTTACTATCACAATTCTATGGCTAAACTATGGCTAAGTTTGCTCATTGTACTCTCTCTTACTATCACAATTCTATGGCTAAACTATGGCTAAGTTTGCTCATTGTACTCTCTCTTACTATCACAATTCTATGGCTAAACTATGGCTAAGTTTGCTCATTGTACTCTCATTCACCAGTGGTGCATGCTAGGGTTTCTGTGTCTGGCAACATCTAGTATTTCCTGTTGTTAATATGTCGAGCATATACCTCCGCTTATCAGGTCACCTTACACAAGTTATTTGATTCGTAAAAGTTTTTGTTCTGTGGTGTGTGTTCTTCTGTAGATAAAGCTATTTGTATACATAGGCGTATGTGCATTCCAATAATTTCGTGAAAAGATTAATATTGCATGTAAATTTTGACCAACATATCACAGAAGTTTTTCAGCAAGCACTTGGCTCTTGATTCACGACCCACCCGGGTCCAGTAGCACGTTTATCAGAAAAATCTCCAATACATCGGTTCTATTTAACGCATGTGAACATTTTATCCAGTTTGAAATCTAGTATTTGTTAGCTATGGAACAGTTGCATAGGCCAAAACATTATGCACTGTAATCAATGTTCAGAGATTCTGTAAATTGGCTTGGAGTATCTCGTAAAAGATTCTGCTTGATTTGCTCGTTTTATTTCTTTCTTATATATGGGTACTGGTAAGAATGTATTTTTATCCATCTAGTTTAACTTGCGGGAATCTTGCTTGCTTGTAATCTTGATTGATTGCTTGATTGATTGAGCCACAGGCTAAATAGTCAAATCTTGCGACGACTAGTTCGATCACTTACAATCATTCAATCGTCGTGAAACTTGGCATATAGACTCGCCCTCGCACACACTTCATTCTATCAAAATTTCACCTCCCCCAAAAAAGGCTAGCTTATAGAATCGGGGACTAAACTTTTCGAATCGGGGAATCCCCTTTTCCGATACGCACCGTTGTGATTGGCCAGCGTTGTGATTGGCTGCAACAATAATGGGCGCGCTGCCTCGTTAAGCGTGCTATGTTGTAAAATGAACGCGGACTATTTTCAGAGTACACGTTATAGGATACTAGATGGATATAGTAAAAAACTTTGTTTTTACGGGCTGTATTTTTAAAACTCTGCATTATAGCTGTATTGCAAAATTTCATATGCAAAAGGATCCAGTATACTACTTGTGCAATAAAATTTTTGTCTTGCATTATGTGTTTCCAGACTGCGATAGTTTAGAATCTATTTTTTAGTGTCAGCTGAAACACCAGGGGTTCAAATCCCACCAGGGCAGAAATTTGTTGAGATTTCTGCTCCACCTAGCAAACTCATCTATAATGAGTACATTGACTGCACACTGTCAGTGGGAAGATGAGACGACGAGGGAGAGGACTGGCTACCGCTCTCATTTGCCAATGAAATGAATAATGAAGTCACTAACGCTTCATACCCATGGCTGCCCCAGGGCTAGGTTACGTTAATGCTCTATCTATTGTTTCCATGTAGGGTTGCCTTGTTTGTTTGGACTGTATCAAATTAGGGTTTGACATCTTGTCAAATTGATGGTTTGTGTTGTTTTAAGTGCATTATAGAAGTCATTGGATTAGAGGAGACTGGCTGCTGTTTTCTTTAGCATACCAAGTTCAGCAAGGGTCTACGTCTATTTTTGAGCTCATGTAGAGTTGTAGACCTGCTGGTCCCACGCTTCGAGAGTAGGTGCATTGTGATTTCTCATGCATTAGACACTTTTTCTGGACCAGTCTTTCACTGAAAAATTCATACTGTTCTGCCAGAAATGGCTCCAAACACACCAGTCTGAATTAATATGCACCTTTTTAAAGTGTTGGTGGGCTCTGTTTCAGTACCTTCTTGAGGGAGCCTTAGAAGCACCTTGGAAATGATCAGTTATGCCTATGGGGTCGTCCATAAAGGACGTCCGCAAAAATGACCCACTTTGGACCCCTCCCTCCCCCCTTGTCCGCATTTGTCCGCATTTAGCCATACCCCCCCCCCCCCCCACCCCCTTTGCGGACGTCCGCACACGAAAACCAAAAAATTTACAAAATAAAACATCAACATTGTGAATAACGTCATTAATAAACTACTAGTTCTATCTGGGGCTATTATTACGGACAAGCCTCTATCTTATTTAGCAATAATAATAATATTAATACATGTAATATTATTGGTAGTGATGTAACACATCAAGTCAGTCGATGGATTTCTCTCTTGGGTTTAGTTTTTACAAGTAGAACGAGCTCGTCAGAATACGTTTTTAGGCCATCTTAGGCGGACGTCCGCACTGGTCATAACCCCCCTCCCCCCTTGTCCGCATTCGTCCGCATTTGGATGACCTCCCCCTCCCCCCCTCATTGCGGACGTCCTTTATGGATGCTCCCTATGTTAATTAAATTCAATGACAGCACATTGCTATTTGTTGTTTCCCTGTTTTTCAAGGATGCCTATAAATAAACTGGCATGGAATAAATTAAATTAAGAGCACAAAATATTTTCAGCCTTTCTTGAAATGGCTTGATTATTAATGTATGACAAACTCCTCAACCTTTCTTAGGTTGCAAGTGCCTTCACTTCAGACAGCCCATGTCTTTGAGCTTTCTAGCTACACTAAGACTTACGAAAATCATACACTACCAGGATTTGGGTATGGCCCTATTAACCCAAGACCCATAACCATGCGGTCATGGTGACTTTGGCTCCCAACAACCACATGCATATGTGTCTGCACTGGATAAGCAAAACTTCAAAATTATTAAGAAAATTCCAAATTTGAAAAAAGATGGATGCCTTCATTGCCTGGTTACATTTGGCCCAGTTTCATGTGCACTTCTGAAAATTATCAATTACAGTTGTAGTGTAATATAACATTTTGGAACACTTACACAGCACCACTTTGAACAAATTCAACAATACTCCAACCAGTTGGCACACAACCATAATGTTCTATCTACCGGTACATTAATACTGGTTTTTATGGCATGGTTATGGCATTACATTTCATCTGGTATATCATTGAAGCTGTAACTAGGCTTATTGGAGCTGCATAAAAATAATGACATTGCTTGTAATTAAAGTAATTACGGTTTGTTTGAATTTCATAACAAAAGTGTTTATTACTAAGTTGTGTGTGATGCAAGTGTGTAGAAGGGTGACAGTTATTTCTGAGTTTAACCCTTTAACGACGAGCGTGTACTAAAATGTATGGGAAACCATAAGAGGCTCGTCGTTAAAGGGTTAATGCTTACTAAAATATGTGACTGTGTGGAAAGGAATTTCTACTAAAATATTCTAGGCCCGTTAAACCTCATCAATTTTCTGTTTCATCAACATCTCTTTTGCCATGTATTTATTTTGTATTGAAGGTTTCCGTGAAACACTGCTATCAGAAGGCAAAAACTTTGTGCTAGATTGTGTAGACCACTGGTCAATATGGTCAAGGTATATACTAGCAGCAAGCAAGTATAATATTTCTAACAAATTTTGAAACATACTTCAAGGTATACCCAGACACCAGTATATACTGACAACTATTTTCAGATTATATGCATGTTGCATTGATAGAGCCAAGGATTGTGATGGATTTGTACATGTTGAACTGTATGCCTCTGTCAAACTGTTTGACAGTATTGTGTTTTGTGTGTACGAACATGTGTGTATATTTCTGCAAATTGAGCTATATTTCTATATTTCTTGCATAACAAAATTACTGAACAAATGTGAAATCACAGGCCCTTTTCTTACTCATTCCGGTTTAAACTGATTAGTATGTTCCTTCTCTTCAAGAAAACTAAGCAGTTTGTAACGCCACTCCACTTGGAGCCACGGAGGAGGGGCAAACGTATGTCTGCATTCAAGCACGAAGCAGGTGTTCATATGTGTTCGGTCAAAATAGGTTGCAGCAAGTTTTTTTATGTGGAGTCTCGGACTCGTCTTTGGGTGAAGTCTTGGCATCAGCTTTATCTTTCTTAGTTGATGCAGTTTCATTGGTCTGTGGCTGGGTGCCAGGTGGAGTCTTTGTATCGGTCGGGGTTGTAGCGGTGTTGCCAGTTGGTGGTGGTGGCTGGCCAGGAGTGCCACCAGAGGCAGCTTAATAAAAAGGACAAACTAGTCAGTCAATTGTCAAAATTACTAGTTACACATTACAAGCATAAGTTTCCTAATATCTACATGTCCTACAACATTTGTAGGTTATAGTGCCTGCTTTAGACTCTATTCAATAGTGCAAAGAAGTGCTGCCATCATAGCCTTGATAGTTCTCACTGTTGACAAATGATGCATATAACATCCCTGGTCACTGAGAAACAGATCTAGAGGAAGGCCACTCCAGGCACAATGATGCATGTGCATAGACATGTAGGGGTCATCCATTCAGGACATCGACAGAGGGGAGGGAGGGGTCACCTAAATGTGAACAAATGTGAAGAAGGGAAATGGTTTACGCCCAGTGTGAACATCTAAATTGGGTGCAGCCTGTAAACACCAACTTCGGTCCCGCAGCCACAACATTCTGTACTGGGTCCACGACTGGGTGGACCTAATTAGAGTTCCTTTGCTGGATGCAGCAGTATCAAAGTACCACATCCCCACAGCACAGCTAGCCTACAAGATCATCACGTGAACCTTGTCTAGATCTGAGTACACCCCTGGATTGGGAACATCTGCAAAGTGGTTGGGAGGGTACTGCCAAATACAGAAAAGGAGAGGTAGGGTCCAAAGTAGGTCATATTGTGGACAGAAGGGCCTGTACACAATTAACCGTTAAAAATACATATATTTTTCACAATGGTGTAAACAGATGAACTGCTGAACAAACTAACTCAATGAGGTAACTGTTTTACATGACTCTGCCAACCTTAATAGTTTGTCTTAGCTAAGTGGGGTTGAGATTTTAAGAATTTTCACTGAAATGTTTGGAAAGTAGAATAGAAATAAAGTGTATTGGACATGAGATGTGTCAATGGTGTATAGACTTACCGGTACCAGTGCCTTGCTCCAATTCTGTGGCAAGGGCTTGCCAGTTGGCACGGTTGGCAAGACAACCTTTGAGCATTGGCTCCATCTTAGGATTGATCTGGAAAAGCATCTACAAAGACACAGGAACAGATGAGAAGACAAACACAGAAACACACGGCTGTTCATTTTCAGTATTTCAGAAATAACCTGAAGCAAACGAGTTGTCTAGTTCATGACCTGTAATGCTAATGTCAACGGCTGGGAGAGTTTCAACTTCCCCAAAGGACATTTTAAAATTTTCAGTTTCACTGCTGGAAAATTAGAATTGGGATGTAAAACATAACATCTCTTATGCATCGGCTACATCACATGTAAATAATCATGAATGTGTAAATACATAAAATCTCATTTATAATGTAACAATATTTAAAGATTTAAAAATCTGATCAAAACAGTTGTTATTTAAATATATGTGACCCACTTGGAGAGGCAGCAAATCTGTTACTTGTCAACAAATAAAACCTGAGCTCTTTAACAGTTATTGGGAAAAAGTGCCCATTTTTATCACAATATATCCACAAAATCCTGTCACACTAAAAGTCCCAAGATGACCGGCTATGACCTGCCTAACTGTGAAAATTGATTAACAAAATTTCAGATGTTTAAAACCCACAACTTCAAAAGTTATGCATAGCTATGGCTAAAACTTTGTACATGTGCTAAATAACAAGTCCTTGTAAGGTCTACAGTTTCAACAATAACAAGTTATAACTTTTGACGTAGCAAGCTACTGAAATCTCACATACTCATCAAAATTTGAGGACAAAGACAGCATTTTATTGTATTCAAAAGTCGTTTTACTAGAGGTCCAAAACCCATTAATTAGTATTCAATTTAACCTACTGATGATTTTACAGTAGTATTCAGACAAAGTACAACATCAAAGCAGAACAAGCAAGACCCAATTTATGAAAAATGAAACATTGAAGCTTGATTTTCTCAGTAAATACACATCCTAATTTTGGCACTGGCCATTTCTCCCAGCGGGTCACAATACCAATGACAAATAAAAAACTAAGGAATTATGCAAAGCAGCTCCAAGTATTTTCTTTTCAACAGTACTAAGTAAGGTTTCTCATACACAAAGCTGGGCTGAAAAGTATTTGAGTTGATCCCAATATTTTACAGAAAGGTATAAATGTTTGTCAGGCTTATTAAGAGAAAGTGCCAAGTGCTCTAGAAGAGAGGTGACCTTATAGACTGGCTGACAGACAGCATCGATGAATCCGAGCTGCATCTTTGGGAGTTCATCCTGGCGCTTCCTATCCATCAGTGCCTACAATGCATACAAGACATAATTATACACATCACTATTCCTATAGATATACACTTCATACACTGACATATAATTTCAAGCATCTACAAACTGACATATTTTATATAATTTATGTAACTCCTCAATATTACTGTTAGATCTCTTTATTTATACTTGCTATATATTATATATATGTTGAAAAAAATGGTTAAACATTTGGGCATTTACCTTTTCAAAAATCAATATTAACAATTATACATTAATGAGAACTTTCTAGCGTGAATGATGTACAAAAACATGTATGTATCAGCTTAAAGTCATACATGTCTGACATGTCCAAACCATGTTTCTATAATAACTATAATCTTCATCATATGTAACTTGTTGCATTATAACAATGAGAATTGATTGAATAAACAAAAATACATACATTAATTAGCAGATTTGGTTTTCAATAGATGCCTAGGATACAAGAGAGTCAGCTAGTGGTTCACTTACGATTGGTTCAAGGCCAAGCTGAGTTCGTTCAAAATCGCCCTGCTCAAAGAACTCACTAGCAACAAGATGAGCTGTCTTGTACTGCAACTCCCAAGGCTTTGTGATGGCAGCAACATCACAGGACGTCATCATCATTGCCCTACGACAATTATTATAGAACCACTTCATTCATTTCATCCCAGCAATACTTCACCTGCGTCATCATTACCATTGATTCTCTAGTAACGGCAACAAGTCACATAATGGTGATATTAATAGAATAATACAATTAATAACAAATAATAAATTATTATAATACTGACTTAGATAAAGCTAATTATGAGTGATAAGTTTTAGTTAGTGTAAGACAATCACACATTTATGTTAATCACACACTTTCACCTGTCATGGGTGTTGGAACTCCTGAAAGACAACATGGGATTTTAGTCGGATATATGAATTAAATGCAAATATGGCAACAGCAATTTAATGACTGTTGACAAAGTTTGAGGTGGGATAAAATTGCTTGGGGTAAAGTGGCTGTTCATGCTCCTCACCAAGCAATGCAGTTCTTATCAGTGGCAAGAGATCTACCTTTCGTTACAGGTGAGTTCTCTAGAATCAGATGCCTGGACTAGTACGGTCCTAACTAGTCCTTTTGTTTACCCAATAAAATCAAGTAATGTTCTTCATTACTTGTAACCGTGGAGAATGTTGCATTCAATACACCTCCAGTTCAGGTCAATTCATTAACAGTTAAATGACGAGAGTGTACTAAAAGCAACTGTGAAACCAACGCTACTTATCGTTAAAACTTTAACGCTGTAGTAGCAAAGACCATTACATGCACTTTCTCTCAATTCTTGAAACAGCCCATTTCTGAATTATACTGACAAGGCCCCTTACATAATATCTGTAAGCTAAGTCAAATAATTACGACACATGTTTATACATATAAAATGGTAGATTGGTGGCAACCTGAGTAATTCATTTTTTTGCGGTTCCTTCCAGTTCGTATCCTTCTTTGAAGCAATTTCAATAAATTTCCCCTTTTTCCTAATGAGCAAAAGGCAAAGGTTGCACAGAATACTGTCAGTTACAGAGAAATTAACATCACACAAATCTTATTACAGTAACTGTGTAGAATTGTCTCAAAGTCTACCCAACCAAGGGCTATCCTAATGAGAGCCCAGTGAGAATGTAGAACTTTAGCCAACTTTAATATAAAAGTATAACTTAAAACATCACAGTTCAACTTTAAATATAAGTTACATATAAGAGTAGTCTGAGGAGGTCCTCAGTCTGATGTAGATCATACCTCGACTTCAAAACTGCCTCCACCATTGTCCACTCAAAGCTCGACTATTGCAATTCCCTCTTTCTCAACCTTGAAGCCACACAACTAAAGCGTCTGCAGCTCATCCAAAACTCACTAGCCAGAGCCGTCACCAGAACGCCCAAGCATCATCACATCACTCCCATCCTCAAATCACTCCATTGGTTAAAAATCCCAGAGCGAATTCACTTCAAGGTCCTCTCGCTAACCTACAACTCTCTACAACACTCCCAGCCCAGATATCTCCGTGAACTCTTCACCATCCAGCCAACCCGTTCTACCCGATCATCCTCCGTTCTCACTCTTTCTAGACCCCCGGCCACAACTCATCTCAAGTTCTCCAACCGAGCAATATCCAACACTGCACCGCGTCTCTGGAACGATCTACCTCCTGAATTCCGCACTTTTTCGGTTCCTCCACCATCATCGCCAATCATCCACCATCATCTGCCTCAGGCTCCTCTATCCATCACCCCTAAGGCTTTCCACTCGAAACTAAAGTCTCTCCTTTTCAAGAACTCTTATCCTGACTCATCTGATCCTGTACCTTCCAATCCTCGACCTAAAAGACACCCGCCTTAACATCTGCTGTGCCCTCTCTGATCCTCTGGAAACCGGACTCGGACCTCCCTCGGACTACTCTTTTGGACAACCCCTCTGACTAGACGCAGCGCTCGTGAATAAGCTGGTGCCCTGCGCTTGGCTTTCGAGTGGCGCTTTAGAAGTTTGGAGATTACGATTACGATTACGATTACCTGAACACAAACTTGACCTATCTTTAAATAATCTGACCTATAAACAGACCATCACATGATTACAACCCAGCCTCAATCTCAAGACTTTATATGTTAACTAGAAAAATCTAGCAGTCGTATGATCGTATCATTGCCCTCCTTTCAAAGTTCAGAAGTACCTAAATAACCATAAGACAAAACATCAACATTGCTGAGCAGCTGTGCATGAAGGACTTGCTCAGGGTCCTTACACAGCAAGCTCAAACCTCAGGAAGTTCTGTGCATTATAAACTGAGTGCTCCAGCCAATCCACTACCATCTCCCATGTGTAATGTAGTAGCAAGCAACAATATTTAAGAAATGCAATGCACTATGTCATGTGTCTATTTTTGCAAGAATTTCCATTATAATGAACCAACTTGATACAGGCTGGTATTGTTTATCCTGTATCTGGTATTGTTTACCACTTTAACAACGAGCAATTCGAGCATGTACTAAAAGCGACTGGGAAACCAATGCAGCTCGTCATTAAAGCGTTACAGATGGTGTGTGCCAAATTTTAGGGTAGGCAAAGATGTTCAATAATTGCAGTGTGACACTGAATCATAAAATTGCCAATATATATGTGACCTCAATGTGTCCTCAATGGGATATGTTATTCTTGTTATCATTACTATTATTATTCAGTTACTGAGACAAATGGGAAGTTGTTAGTGCACACGTGTTTCTGTCACCAAGCAGTACAGTACGGTAGGGGTCTACTGGTGGAAGCTGGGAAGTAAGCAGTATATCCTCTACTGGCAAGGCACTTGGGATTTGTTCCTTACCAGCTCAAGAGCCAACTGAAGGATATGAGCTTCTTTGCTATGTTCCTCGTGGGAAATGGGAGCATTACTTTACTATCCTGCCCTACAGAATGCAAGACGAAGGCACAGAAAATGGCATAGGATCTCTTAGGCTGTAGGATCAAACTTCTGCAGGTCATTCAGCTATATTTTCTATAAGCCTTATGATACTTGAACATATTTGATAGAAATAGAGAATAGGTGAAAGAAGAATCTTTGCACACATGTAATGAAACAAGAAATCTCTACTTTCTATAGCAGTGCATCTGAATGCAAGACAAATGGATCTGAACCTACTTGAAGTACAGAGCCAAATCTGTAGCTAAAATGGCACTCTCGATAATATTGAGCATCAGCTTGTAATCGTCATGTGCCAGCGGCTGAAAGATGGCAGTACCCTAACAGATTAACAAAAACATTATAAAAACCTAATCGAAAGTCTTATTTTCACTAATTTAACTTAAAATATTTACCATAACTCACATTTTACTTCAAGCATCCTTCATAGCCGTCTGACTGTCTGCCTGCCTGCCCTTTAGATCTTGACCTGGAACCGATTTTGACCCTACCTGCCTATCAATTTTGCTTTGATTAAGTGCCAGTAAATAAGCTGGTTCCCGTTAAACTGCTTCTTTGGTGCTGTAGAAGTCTCGAGATTACAATTAAAATTCTAATAAGCAGATGAACTTCCATTCTTACTGAACTGTAGCAGCACTGAGGCTTGCAATAAAACCTTCAAGAGGTTCTAAAAAGGTGTTATTTAAATGCCCTTTGTAACTCAATGCCTACTGCAGCACCATTGTCATAATACACAAAGCATCAAAAATAAACTGTAGTCAACAACTGTAATTGGGGCCAGGGAGATGGTTGAATGGCAACACACTGGCACGAAGATCAGAAGGACGCGGGTTCGATACCACCCACTAGCCCCATAAGGTTGACTCAGCCTTCAACTCCACATAGGAGCGACTGTAAAATGAGCAGTAGGACAGATGAGTGCCTTGCCGGCTGCCATACAGTTAAATTCGACATTGCTAAACTTGTTATCCTCTGTTACTGTACTTTATCATGTAATCTTACTGCATACTTGTCAGTTTGAATTAATAAATGAAGATTATTATTAATCCCATACAGAAGTCCAGTCGAAAGCAACAAGTAATGGAAACCAGAAGTCATCGAATATCCACGTACTTTACATTATAATTGCTCTTGCATAAACAGTAACACTGTGACTACGTGAATACATAGTTTTACATGTACCTTACCATAAATCACAGCAACTATGATTGAATCTATTAGATAATGCTGACAATTCCCTGTTGAACCATGCAACTGGTAAAAAGTAATGGAAACCAGGTTGAACTTTATGAACTTTAAGAAAGCCTCTCAGAATCAAAGCACACAACCCAGCATTTCTACAATTCATGAAGAATGTCTGCTTGTTTGAACTGATAGAAAAAACTCCTTACAAATGAACATTTGCAGACACATTGCAGCCAGCATATTTCGTAATCTCATTCTCAGTTGTTTAGCCAAAATGTATCCACGAGTCTCAATATATTTGCCAAATGATTGCAAGCAAAAAGACTCACCTCACTGTTTAGAAGAAGGACACACTGGTCAAAGTGGTGATGTTCGAGTGTGGAGGTGCAGTACAACAATGCCAGAGGATGTTCCACTCTTTAATTACATGTAAACACAATTACAACTGTAAACACAATTACACATACATACTATTACATAGTTCCTAGTGGCGTTGAGAGTTATGCATACAGATAAAAACAACTACAAAAAGCCATATGCCCATGGTTGTTGGACTCCGTCATTGAGCAGTTAAAAATTCACCATCAATGACAATTTCAATTCACTAATCAAGACATTTTCTACTTGCTAAAGCAAATTGTTCGTTTTGCTCAGTCTCATGCTATTCATTCTAAGCTCAAGGCTGACCTTTTCCAACTGGCTTTATCCACCATATGATATCTCTTTGTCTCAGTCGACTGATCTTTTCAGAACTGACCCGAGAACAGCTTGGTTGATGTTTTGCACATTAAACACCAGCACTACAGAAGTTGCTAATTATTTCAACTAAAGTTTCAATGCATGTGTGGCCAATTTTTTTTAACTGGGTAATCGTAATCTCCAAATTTCTAAAGCAACACTTAAAAGCCAAGCACAGGGCACCAACTTATTCATGAGCGCTGCATCTAGTCAGAGGGGTAGTCTAAAACAGTAGTCTGAGGGAGGTTCAAGTGGTGTGGTGTAAGTGGCAGTTCTACACAGTATTTTTAATAATTAGCAGTATTTTATTATCCAACAGACTATAAAAAAAATGGATAGTGGATTTGTTCTGGAATGGCTAGTCTTCAATGGTGCTGATAAAAACAATGCAATTGCGTTTTAGCAGTGTAGTTCACCAGTATGTATGTGTCTGGCTACTGTCTTGTCAAGCGCCCTTTCAGAACCTCACAAGGGCACTTAACATGGCAACCTAACAGATCCAAAAAGCTGGTTCTTAATTCGCACTGAGATCACCAAGTTCCGTTGTGGAGCGCCACACTGGAATGCTCATATTCATAATAAAGACAAACACAAATATGGCAATTTACCAGGAGTAAAATGAATTGTGCAAATAAATACGAGTATTTATTGTAAAGGTTTTAAAACGCCAGACTCCAATTGCTGCCAAAGGAGAAAGGATTTGTACAAATAAATGTAAATGCCCATTTAATATAGCGCTGTATATATGACCGCAACGACCCTGCTCATTTTTCAATTAATTGATCAGGCGAGATCCTTCACCAACATTTGCCCTTTTGAATGGGTGCCACGCCATTTAAGGTCCACATCCATGAACAGTGCTAGCCTGAGGTTTATATCTCTGAGATAAGCCACCATCGGGAAGCGATCCACACGCACTCGCTCACAGGGGCGCATGGGACTACCTGGTAACTAAACAAAATAGGTCAGCAGTGGTTATAAGAAATTTTATAGTATTATTTAAAATGTAGACGTTCAGCTTTAGCTGTGTTGTATTGATCCTTACTCAGACTGGAAGGCATTGTTCGTGCCTCTGTGATCCAGATCATGGCATAGACAAGCAACGACAAGAGCAAATCTCGCCAGCTCAGTCAGGTATATCATCATCTCACCTGTCTGCACACAAAACAATCAGAAATCTTCACCCGTCTACAAACAATTCAATGCAATACCTTCAAAAATCTCAAAAGACAACAATGAATTATACAAGGCAATTAGTACTATTCTTGTAAATTATCACCTATAGGACTCAAAATGAAGATCTAAAATCTTAATGAATTGTTGAAGTGCTCCTGCCCAATTCATCAACACCATAATTTTGTAACACCATCTGCTGGTAGCATCATTTCATAAAAGTCATGTAGAGCATTTAGCACCAGTAGCCATGACTGGAATTTGTAAGTCATCACATTCTTACTCAGGATCTGAGCAACAAAAATAAGTGCCTCTTCAAAGAGTTTCTGTGATAAGTCAGACTTCTGTTTTTGATATACATACATAGATCATCGTAAACATCGCCTGTGCCACGTTGAGTCCATGCCTCCAGTTGTGATATGTCACAGGACGGTAGTTCTTCCTTACACTCAGTGTCCAGCGGCATAAAGTCTATTAAATCAAATCAACAGAGACCAGTTAAGTAGGATACGGAGGTCATGTATTGACCGAGAGCACAATAGTCTTTCACCAACGCTTGACTGATGAACTACTTTCTGAGAAACTTTCGCTCTGCAGTCTGTGTCGGCCTCTAAATTTCAACTAAAAACTAATCTCTTCCTTAAATCAAATCCTCTGTAGGCTGTTTCCATTTCTTTTCACACTTCCCTCTGGGCTTTGAACAGGCCTTACCTTGAAATTTGGCATGCACACCTATTTTGTTTAGTATCAACAATCAACCGATGACTGAGCATCATTACTGCAGCACTGTAGAGGTTCCAAGATTATTTATATTGATTTATGGTGGTTTCAATGGTGGTTCACCCAAAATTGATAATCTTGTATTGCACAAGGGATTCTCATCTGCAGCTCTGACAGTGCTTGGTCTCCACATCAGAGAACAATACCTGAGAACAACCCACTCTGAAGCACAAAGTTGCAATCTCTAAAACATATTGGAGAAATGGATAGTAATTTTATAGCTTCACCTCCACAGTATACACTCATAACGTTACTCCAGAAGCGACCAGGGATAAGAGCAGGCCAAGCAGCTGCTAAAGTAGGTCTCGTTTAGTACGAGAGATTGGAAACTTTGGAACAAATGCAGCTGCATTATATTGTACTAGTTTATTGTATTAAGAACAGAGAATCTAATACCAGTGGAACTGAATCACTGGTATTATAGTGTCATTATACCTCATAATCAACAGAGAACTTTTTAAGGACATCCATCTCGAGGAACATGCGAAGGGCGATTTTGCATGAATCAAAATCGTCATACAGCAGATCATTGAATTCCCAGCTGTACAGTCGGTACTGATTAGCTTTCAAAATGGCTGATTTCTGTCAAGGACAAGAGACACAACACAGCAGCAACTTAACAGTGTGCTTAAGGTTTAGTCGGGAATTTTAGTCATGTACTAACACAGCGAACAGACACTCATGAAGTTGAGTTAACAGGATGCTTATTCTTGATACATTTTCTTCAAATCATTTGCAATTGCTACATTATTGAAATTGGCAAATGAATGAAGTCATTCACTAAGATAAGCACGATAAGCAACACTGGACAGGCAAAGCATCACCTTATGATGCATTTGTTTTCAAGAGAGACGATGTAATGTCACTATAGGTAAACAGCAGTGTTAATTTCCTGAAACTAAACTAAACTGAACAAAACTAAAATGAGAATGAACAAGATTGGGCAATCATTCACGAAAATGAAAATGATGAATAAAAACTAAATTAAAACTAAAATGAATTACAGACATAAAACTACAACTAAACTGAAATTATTTATCCTAAACTAAATAATAACTAAACTAAAATAACACTGATAAACGGTACAATAAAAAAGTAGAGAAATAACTTTGTCTGCTTCATGAAATGACGACAGCATAGACTGAAAAACACCAAAGTCTAACAGAATGATTAAACCAAGGTCTAATCAGGTATTCCTCTTAACCCTTTAACGACGAGCGTGTACTAAAATGCATGGGAAATCCTATGCAGCTCGTCGTTAAAAGGTTAATACACAAAAAACCTTTGCAACAGCATACAACACTTTCCAAGCAACAATGCATACACTTAAGATGAGACATAAAGCAAAATGACAGTTGAATGAGCAATTAAACAATCCATATGATAAGAAAGATACAACTCAAATTATGTACTCTTGTATAACAGCTGAAACTGAAAAATACACAGAACACAACTTTAATTATAGTGAAACAAGCTTTTACTTGCATAATGCATATAGTAATCAGATGATGTGTGATTGCTCTAATTTACTATCTTACTTGCCTCAGAGCAAAGAGGTAAACTGCAAATGAGGATCCTACCATAAGTTTACTTGTCTCTTCCTGGGTCTCAATTACATGATAGGACAGCGTTTGCAGATGAACCTTTTGTCGAGACATCAGGGCTGAAACCTCCTCGTACATTTGGCAATTGTGAATACAGAGTCCACAGTAGATAGCCAACGTCTAGACATTCAATGAAAATCAATGAAAATCAATAAAGTTTACGTGGATAATTGTAAATTTGGCACTTTTCCACATAACACTTTAACGATGAGCGTGTACTGAAATGTACAGGATACCAATGCAGCTCGTCATTAAAGGGTTAGGAAAGGCCAAGATAAGAGAACTAGCTAATAACCAACTCGCTTAATCTAGTCTACAAACAACTTCACTGGCCTGGCTTCAAATAAACAACTTCTATAATAGTCCAGGTATTGTAATGGAACAATGGAAGCTGACCAATTAACTAGTCCGCTGGATGATTAGTAATTGATTGGTTGACTGATTGGTTGACCCACTGATTGGTTGCTGAAGTGACTGAAGGACTTACCTGCTGATCAAATGATGGATCAATCTATTAATTGGAGACTTGATTGTTTAGTTGATTTATCAATCAACCAACTGATTAACTGACAAATAGACTTACCAAATCAATTGAAACATTAATAAACAATAGATTGACTCATTAGATTGATTCATTAACTGAATATTCATATAATTTAGTCTGCATCAAAAGAGACTGACTGACTGACTTTCTTATTCAGACTAACTGACCAACTGACTGATCAACCAACTGACCAGGAGAGAGTTGACATCCATCTCATTAAAGGATTTCCTGTTGGCTTTGTTGATTATCTGGACAACCGCAATGACCTTTTCTTCGCTATTTAAGATCGGAACACTCATCATGTTGTGCAGAGGGAAACCGTTCTGATCGGTGTACTGTAAGTGACAGGCCACACAATTATCAAAAATCAACAATTTCAAACAGTAACCAGTAACTAGTGGAGACACACATTTTAATTCATAATATTATTATATATAATTATATAATACAGTTCTCTACAACCACTAACAAAACAATTAAAATGATGATACAGACGATCAGGATGAA
Organism: Aporrectodea caliginosa; assembly: GCA_020284085.1. Lineage (NCBI taxonomy): Eukaryota > Metazoa > Annelida > Clitellata > Crassiclitellata > Lumbricidae > Aporrectodea > Aporrectodea caliginosa. Next base: position 2,168,584 of record JACEVL010000666.1, read on the forward strand.
GATATTTGCTGACTGAATTTGTTGGTAACATTTTATTTTAGAGTGTTATATTCTTCGTCACTGTTTTTTCTAAATTAAAATCGATGCACATTCTCAGCAAAAGCACCAATATCTACCGGTTGGTGAAGAGTTGCACGATCTTGTGAAGCATCCATCATTTGAACCTGACAATAATATGCAAACAATCACTCTATCAATCAACTGAATTGTCAACAAAATAAAAGCTGCTGGAAAAGTTTCAACAATTCAAACAAGTCAGTTGTTTGGTCAGTGGGTCTTTGCCATCACCACTACATGTTTTTTGGGTATGAAAGTCGAGCCTGTTCTCTCTGCACAAGAACAGATTGATGGATGGATGGATGAATGGAAGGAGAGAATGAACAGAGGCAGAAAAGAAGGAAGGAAAGAAGAAAGGAAGAAATCTATCAGTAATCTAATACAATCTAATGATTATTATAGCATTGTTATGATAATTCACAAGGCGTCAATCAATGGTGCTTCAGGTGAAATTGTAGACAATGATAATTCACACGGCATCAATCAGTAGTCGCTTCAGGTGAAATTGTAGACAATGATAATTCACAAGGCATCAATCAATGGTGCTTCAGGTGAAATTGTAGACAATGATAATTCACACGGCATCAATCAATGGTCGTTTCAGGTGAAATTGTAGACAATGATAATTCACAAGGCATCAAACAATGGTGCTTCAGGTGAAATTGTACACAATGATAATTCACTAGGCATCAATCAATGGTGTGCCTCAGGTGAAATTGTAGACAATGATAATTCACAAGAATCATAATCTATTGAAGTCAAACACGAAATTAAAACTGGTCAGGAAACCAGACAATCATGCTATGGTGGTTAAGCACGCTTAAATGACTCTTAAGTTTAGACCTTAAAGTCAACAAAGACCTGACAGAGACCATAGAGTGAGGATTCTTAACTGAATTCCCTGGAAGGAAGGAAACAAGACAGGAACACTATGATCAAGGAACATCATTTGCTTTTTTGCAATATTCTTTAGATTATAAATCCATGCAATTGGCTAGGAAAATAAAATAAATATGCTGTCCTTTAAATAAAAGTCCAAGAGGCATCCATGCAACTTCACTTTCTCAGCCTTGGCATATCAGGATGGGTTGCCTCTCCTCTACCTTACTTCCTGATTAGGGTTGTTAAAATCGTTTTTTTGGCAATCCGAATTTCGGTTTTAGAAATCCGATTTTAAACAGAATTTCGTTTTTTATTGGCCTTCATAGAAAATTTAATATATTATTATATATAACACAAGTTATTTTATATATTAGGTACCGTAACGTACGTTAAATAAACACCTTCTTATCTGCCGGCTATATTCGATGAAAACAATCGTAAACACTAAAGAAATGCATGAATTAATTCTTTCTGGCATTTCTTGAAATTTTCACTACGAAAATGATTTTTTTTAAATTCGAATTTCGTTTTGTCAATAATAAAAACCGAATTTCATTTTCAAAACCGAAATTCGGATTTCCGAATTTCGTTTAACATCCCTATTCCTGATCTTACTATCTACACAGTACAGCTAGGTATTCATTTTCTAGCCCAGTTTACCACAGAATTCTAATGGAACAGAAATCTTCAACATTATGTCTGTCTATGGATTCATGGAAAAGAATCCCCGACCTCTGGGATGACACTTACAAAAATAAGCATGAAACCAAAAATCTGTATGAGTTGTTTTCTGACACCTACTGCATTCGTGGTAACTACTTTAATTGCATAGGTTGTTGTCATAGCGTTGAGAATTGTTGCAATTCTGAAAGTAAAAAAAAACAAAACCTACTTTGTATGGCATTAAGCGATACAGTAACAACATGTTATGAAAAATATGTGTAAAGTACCTCATAACTAAATATGTTTACAACATTCATAAAGTTATTATATAATGTATTCTGATAATTTGATCAGGGGCATTGAATTTACAGATTTAATATATTAGTTTTTTTTACAGTGGTCTCTGTAAATCTCAAACTCTTGCAAAAAGTAGTGTTATAAAGAGGTTTAAGAAAAAGACATATATTTCTTAAATACTCATAATATGTAGCTGTTTATTTAGCACACTTATATGCCTTCCTTCAGAAAAATGCAATTCAAATTAGTTGCTTATTGCCGTCACTGCATGCCTGCATAGGTGCTGCATAAATACATACATACATACATAAATGTTTATCAGGCTTTCAACATTAAAATCCGCCTCTTAACAAATGTCTTTTACCCCGATTCACTCAATTTGACGCCAATTGGTTTACTTCTTTCAATCCAAGCACCACACACTGTAACAACTGTCTCCTTTTCCCTTGCTGGTCTGTTGACTGGTATCTAAATCTTGTAATTCCCCCACAGTACCGCCACACAATTTTTTATTCAACATAGGCCTACAAGCTGGTGCCAAATACGAAGATTTATGGAAGATTCTTATAACTTTGGATTTTACAATTAGGATCATGACTCACTTTCAGATACATCACATTACAGGTGCTTGTTAAATGGATAATGAGACACGGTATCTTATAAAATGCTGATAGACCTGTTGATGACAGCATACATGATTGAATAGTTTGGTGGTGCTTTATGGTTTATGTGCAAATTCTGATCTGCTTACCGAGGCCTATAGATGATGTTGCCTTTGTCACAGTCCATGTCAAATACTTTGACAAATTGCACAGGCTGCAAACAGAAAGCCATCCGCATATATACGACAGTCCTGCTAGAGACCAAAGTCACATCATGTCATGGCAGCATTAATTTATAAAGGATGAAAAATGTCTTTGCTTACACACATACCACAGACAAACTGATACATCCATCATCCAACATTCCTTAAACTGCAGTATCAAACCTTCTCGCACAATAATTTTAATGTACAGCAATGCATTGCAGCACAATGCTGCATTTACATAGCACACGTGGAGATGTTTGAATGGCAACAGGCTGGCAAGAAGATCAGAAGGCTTCAGGTTCAACACCTGCTAACCCCATAAGGTTGACTCAGCCTTCAAATCTCTAGGGGTGACTGTAAAATTAGCAGTAGGGCAGATGAGCACCTTACAGGCTGCCATACAGTTAAATTCAACTCCTGTTAAAGTTGTTATCATCTGCTACTACTATATCATGTAATCTGACTGTGTACTTGTCAGTCTGAATTAATAAACGAATATCACTATTATTATCAGAGACTGGTCCATAATCTGGAGTAGGTGCCTTGAAGAGTTAGTATGCAATTACAGGCATATCAGGGCACACTTTTATATCACCTACTGGTTTATGACAAGGGTAGAGTACATGGCTACCTAGGCGATTAAAAGAGGTAGTTTTAGCCAGGCCAAAAACAATGGAGGATGCAAGGATTTATCAATGGGGTGTGGGAGGGTGCTCAAGCAAGTAAGGATGCTTTGAACTGTGGTAACATATTTTATGACCTAATTTAATCATCAGAGCCTTTGAGCACTATCTTACAAATGGTCTCTGAAAATGTGTGCTAATGATTATGATTTTGTGTTATCAGAATTTCTTATGACATAGCAACAAGTACTTTTTGAAGTCTGGTTTTCTATAAATAATAATAGTCACACTGCATATAATAAATGCATAGTTATGCTACATATCAACTCCTTGTTCTGACAGAACCCTTGGTCACATCTACCAGAGGGACTGACCTTAGTAAAACCTGGATTGACCAGATAGAGGATGCATCGCTGGCAGAGGACGAGCCCCTGAGCATCTGTCAAGATGCGAAGAACAAGGCGTTCGAGGTTTGTCTGGTCAACAAAGATGCCTCTGGCCAGAGTCAAGAGCATCTGAAAACACCAAATCAAATTCAGTAATCACCCAAAATAATTCAAAATAAGCAAAGGTTAGCAAAATTGAAGAAACTAATTCTGGAGGTATTTAACAGGTGCTATATAAATGTCCACATATCTGCATATGCACAATGAAGAAAGTTCAAGAAACCTTCATAAAGGGCATGATTACACCTATCCATAAAGGGTATTTGTCATTATGTGAGAGATAAATGTACTCAATACTGCTGTCCAGGTGCTGGACATGAGTACCTATGCAAATACTGCTGGTCCACATGCCTGGAAGTCTTCCTGCACCTATTCAAGAAGCCAAAAGCCTCTGTTTTAAAAAACAGTTAAAAGTGTACTTGCTACGTAACTCTCAGCATTTGCCCTGATAGACAATGTGTGCAAAGCATCCTAGAAGTAGCCTGCTACTGATGATGCTATATAAATTGTCGTAATTACAATTACAAACTTCCAACACATATGACTCTTCATAAAGGTACGATTACATTTATGTACAAAGTATTTACTGGTAAATGTGTGATGAATAAATGCACTGAACACTAAGATGATAAATACTCTTAATCTTGCTTTGCTATGAGTTCTGGTGTATACCTTATTCTCCAAGACCTTCATACACAACAAAAGCTGCTTACACGTTACATATATATATATATATATATATATATATATATACACCTAATCAGCTAATATTTCATGCACACCTTTCCTGTTTAAGCTTTCTAATACTTACCTCAATCTGTGAAAGTACCTTCATTCCGCTAATGCTTTCTAATATTCACTCTGCAGATGTATTACATGCATCTCATTCTGCTGAGCCTTTCTATTATTTACCTAATTCTGTGAATGTTTTATACATACCTCGTTCTGCTTACATTCACTGATTGACATCTCAAACAGCTGAGCATTGGTCAACCCAACTCCAGCAAATGCTAGGTATTTCCGAAATTTCTGAAGCAAGCAAAAAGCCTTCTGTTAGTTTCATGATCAATAAATACAAGTTTGAAATGACTAGGCAAAGATATAAACTCTGAAGTCCTGGACTGGATCACTGTATTATAGGACTTGCCACATACTTTTCAGCTTCCCAGTGTCAGAATACATTGCACCAACTTGCTCATTTCCATTACATGACATGACCTCAGCTGACCTAAACTTGAAATCTAAAATGACAAGATAACAGCGATCACACGAAAACACAACAAAGAGATCTAAGCATGTAAGACAAAAGAGATTAAAAGATGATCAAAACAAATGAGACTGTAGGATGATCTGGCAAAAGAGATCAAAACGACAACAGAGCAAAGTCCTACAAAATCCACATATATTAATCACTACAGCTGCCTTGCCTCTTCATCCGGTTCAGTAAATTCTTCTCCGTCTGCCTTGTTCATAATCTGTGCCACTCCAATCACATGATCCTCAGCATTCAGGATCGGCATACAGAGTAAGCTGCGGGTACGATAACCCGTCTGCTGGTCCACCTCCTTGTTGAATCGATTGTCCTGCAAAATTTTTGTCCCTTCTACATAAGTACATACATGCATACACACATACATACATACACACTCACATACAATGTCATACATACACACTCATATACATACACACTCATATACATACACAATCACATACATACACACTCACATTAGGGGTGTCCAGAAAAATTATACACCACAGAAACCAACCATTTCCCTCTTTTACCTCTTATTCTATTCATATATTGTCTAAAAATATATTTTACAGAATTGTAAAATGTTATCCTGAGGTCCCTCAAAATCCCCGAACATACCCTACTTAAACTCCCAGGACTGAAGGCGTCCATGCTCGGGTCTTCGAATTTGGCTCCATTGTCGATTTACTCTTTTTATCACAAGAAATTAACGAAGAGGTACAAATATTGGAAATTAAGAAAAAGCTAAAACCAAGCCAGAAAAAATCTTATTAAAAAAAGAAATGCACAATGGCGATTCCTGAACATGGTCATTAGTAATTTTAATTTTAATGATCTTAGAATGAGTAAATATGAGTAAAACAGGTTGTCAACAGTTTTTGGCAAAGTTAAGCACAGCCTTGCTCACTTGGCCACTATAATGAGAAAACTATAGTTCTGCTGTTGAAACTCTTCTTTGTAAGCCACTTTAATAGAATTATCCTTAGAGTAAAATTGTCTTTAATCTTTCTAATAATAGTAACATTTTGAGAGAGGAAGACACTGACCAGATAGACATCCTGCAATTTGATCGGCTTTTTCGTCAGGGCCACTGTTCCAACGATACCTTTTCCAAATGGCAAAACAAGCATGTTCTCATCACTGTGGATGGCCTCTACAAGCGTTGTGTCTTTTTTCACGTCGAACAACTTCGACACAAGACGAAAATCGGCTGCCGAATTTCCTCGAACAAGGAACAGACTGCCTCTATCGCTCTTTGTCAATGTCAAGACATTTATGAGAATCTTGTGACAGAGCTGTGCTACGTCGAGTTCATTAGCAATGTCACGCAGGAGCTCCATAAACAATTGTGGCTCATCAAGCTCACTCAAATTTTCACGGGGTCGAGACGCTGCAACTTTTCTGTTGCCTTTCACAATATCATCATAGATCACAGCAGTTATAGAGTTTCGTAACACATCTGTATTCTTTTTTCCCTTTAACTCTTTTTCACGAACCCAGAAGTCCAACACCTCAGAACTGACATTATTTACTACATACTCTCGCAAAAACTTTGGATTTTTCTTCATATACACCGCTGCCGCAGCAATCTTCTTATCGCTGGTATCAGTGGTGGCCATCGTCAGGAAGGCAAGTATGACCTATCGTAACCAAGAATCTATCAAAGGGCAACTTTGAAACTGCCCGAAAAGTTGTTAGTTATGGAGATATATTGAAGATGTACCGTCGATAAGTGTCCAAAGCTAGTAACGTTCAATTTAGTTGAACCTTAGTTTACAACATTACAGTGAAAACCGTAAACGCCTACTTATAACCAACCAAGCATTGAAGGCTCAATTTATTATTTATTCAAAATTATAGGAGGTCTTTTAGTCACATTAAAATTCCTTTGTATTATCCAAAGCCGTGAAATAGAATCACTTTCCTTGCTAACCAGCTAGGACCGTTTATCCAATTCTGGCCAACAGTTTTAAAGCGTTGACTAACGAACTGCACCGTATTGCATTAGGCCTATCATTCTACCGCACAATTAAGTCGGAAAAGATAACTGGGTTATAGTCATCTCGTAAACACAGAAAGTGCATCTTAACCATTAGAATAGCAATATTTAATATTTAATTAAATAGCAATATTTAATGTTTAATTATTTTCGCGACAAACTGATGACGTCATGTAGCCATACGCCCATGATCTATTATTCATCGCTAGAAGCCTAGATCATGCTGACAAAATTTAATATTAAGCGCCATTGTGTAGTCCCCATAATCGTCATCAGCTTACAAAACTGCTTGATTCTTAACCATTAAAGCTGATTGCTGTGTTGTCCTTGGTTATTGACCTTAAATGATTCTTTAATTCTTTTAGGCTACATATTAAGAAGACCGTACGCTTCCCCGCTCTTCATTTAAGGTCACGTTTGACGGTTTGACACGACAACCTTTAGCCTATAATAGTGAACCTTATTGCGATGCTGTGTCTTAGGCTACAGTGTGGTACGGAAGCGCTTGTTGTCTTCCATACTAGGCCTACTCAGTTGCTAGCGTGCGAACACCTAACGGTCTTTCGCATACAAAGAAGTTCTCAATGCCAGCTCCGAATTATTTAATAAGGGTGTCCGAAACTTAAATTTCATTGAGTAGCCTAGCGAGTGGTGGGTGTTGTGTTCAATAAATCAATAAAATAACCGTTCACATGTTATAAAAAACTAGAGCGAACTATAGTAGCCTAGATTTCGTTTATTAAAATACTAAGTTGACATACCGCAACTTGTTTAGGCCTACATGGGATAATGAAAGTAATGAAATTAAAAACTATAAGTTTATGCCTTTAGTCATATTGAACAGCTTAAATATAAAACTATAGCCTATAGGACTATGTGATTTCTATATTATTTGCGTAAGATTATTATTAGGCCAGGCCTAATAGTGAAGTCACTTAGAATAGACCTACAAGTCTATTAGTGGCCTATTCGCAGGAGCATCTATTTTGGCTTTTGTAGAATTGAGCTTACATTAGGTAGCCTACAAATTGCTATTGATTTGAATACTATAGGCCTAAATAAAATGGCGCCTTAATTATAAGTTCAGATTAGAGTAGGTCTAGTTATTCAGTTTATTCGTTATATTTAGTCTTAGTTAGGTTAATTTATCAGCTTAATTATATGATTTTGTTTATGCATGTAGCCTATATATACATGTATAGACCTATAATTATGCAAACAAGTGTAAATAATGATTCGAGACAAATTATTCACAGAAAGCACAAGATGTCAGTTAGCCTACTGTAGTTCGCTCAAACCTCAGGACTGCAGAGCGGATAACTTCACCTGCTTCAATTACAATTAAGGCGCTAGCTATAGTCTAATAATAATTTCCTCTTCCAGCCCATCGATTGTTTACGCCCTATAGTCGCTGACGTCATGACCCGCAATTAACCAAAAGTAGGCAGGCCTAATAGAAAAGATTGAAGAATCCTCGCTGTTATAATTATGCGCCAAGTTATTGGAGTAGCCTACAGGCAGAGCTTCCCATTTGAGGCGAGCGATCGATCGCTCCCCTTGGTCGCTCGCCTAACGAAGGTCGGCGCTAGCGGCAGATCGCTCGCCTAGCCGAATGCGTTGCACCGTCCGCCGTCGCTCGATGAGCCAGACTCCAAGACGAACCTGGAGCTAAACCGTTATTTTATTTACCTAATTTAAATTACTAACTTGCGGCAGCGGTGAATGCGTTTCGTGACCTAATGACAGCTGGGAATACAGTTACTGTAGTCAATAATTGTTGCCAAGTAGCACGCTAAAACTTATTACAGCTATAATGCAGGACGGATAACGGAATTGAATTGAGATAAGACCTACTAAGATTAGTATCATGTGCGACAATACGAATAGGCCTACCGCCTACGATAAACAAAATACGTCGTACACAAAAGCTCCCGAGGTCGACCGCGCATCGCTCGCCAACTCAATCCAGTGTGATCGATTTTCAAACCGCCTACTATTTTCAAATGGGAAGCTCTGAGTGTAGGCCCTATACATTTTACGCATTTCATATGAGTTAGTTGCTATTTATCGGGCACAACTGAAAATCCAATTAAACTAAGTAGCATGTCTAATTATAGTGTCAGTTCATGTTTAGGCTCGCTGTTGAAACGAGCATGTGGGTCGAAGCATCCGATGTGAAATTACGTGATATAAGTTGACTCTTAGAAAATGTTCTCCATTACGCCCGACGCTCGTTCTTTTCTTCAGGGTCTGGTCTACAGAAGAACACGAAACAACAGTTTCACAAAACAGCTTCAATGCAGCGTCAACTAAGCTAGCCGAGCTTTAAAGCCTACGTTGTGCAACATAGGCAACCTAATATTGCGTAGCATCACAGCCTGTATAATATTATTATAATTATGTCACAGGCAACAATGCAACTCTCACTCAATGTAGGTAAGTAAATAGGTATGTACTTTATTGATCCGCCAGCAAATTCAATCACGACTTGTATGTGGAGAAATTTCATTCTCAATAGCTGAGACCATCCTTGCTGGGAGTAGGGTTATTTGCCCCCAACACATTTGGCTTCCGCCCAGAGGTCTCACCATTGCTTCCAAACACATCAGACAACGAAACACCGTGACCAAACTAGTCTATCTCTGCCAGAGGTGGATTCTCACAAAACGGATGCGAAGCTATGCCGAGGTCTAGGATGTCACGAGAAAACATTAAATACTGTGTTGAGGTCGTACGTTGTCGAAGAACAAAATCCGTTATTAAAGTTGATCGATGATGCGCGAGATGACGTAACAGATAGACATAAATTTGCGTCATAGATTGATTTGTTGTGCATCATTGCTATAATGGTGTCATTGACGTAACAATGCTATTGTTATTATTAATCACACATTTGCATATCCATTGCACTTTTAATTTTCCTCAAAGGTGCTGCTTTTGAAATCTTGATTGGGCTGCTTGCGAAATGAGATAATGGAAAGCGGAAGCAGCTAAGTGCGGAGAGATAGAGATTAGTCTAAGATTAAATTAATAGACATACCGGATAAATAAAGATGTCCACCATGTCTTGACCATTGTCGTTCTTGGCAACGCACAAATACTGACCCATGTCCGTTGACCAACGAACGTTGAATATCATCAGGTCACCGTTCTCTAAAATCTATGAACAAGTCAAACAGATGAAATTACGTCATAGTAACGTTGTATTGTATTGCATTGTATCTATCAATAATATAGCTTAAATTCAATACAATACAAGTTATAGGCCTGCAACGTTACTATGACGTAATTTCACCTAAACGAAACAAAAATACTTTAAAGTAGGCCTACTATTATATCTCTTCAGATGATGAAGGTGAATTTATGATTATTGTAAAGAAGATGACGTCATAATATTATGATGTTTTATATGGTAATGATGCTTAATTGCTGAAGTTTAGCTGAAGTTTATTTGAATCGCAAACTTTGACCAGTATGTATACATGAACAGTATTAATTACAATACAATACAATACAACTTGCATTTATAACGCGCCTTAATAAAACAAAGTCTTACTCAAAGGACGCGTTACAATGTACTTACTAATCATAGTACTTAGAGTTTAAGTTTAGATTTTAAAATATTAATTGAGGATGATCTTCGGATTAGTTCTGGTAGTGAGTTCCATTCAGCTGGACCAGCAACTTCAAACATTCTGTTTCCAAATTGTAGATTTGTTCTTTTGATTAATTAACCACATAATTAGCGTGACATGAGCATATTGGACATTTCCAGCATTAAATTAACTAATTATAGTACATAATAATGTACAACCTCTCTGATTAATTGTTCATCAATGAATCTAATGTAGCGAACGTTTCATTGAGGAGGAGAAGCTGACACAGCTTATCAAGTCCTCCCAATATTAAATAAGCAATGAAATTCATCAACAAGATGAACTGTAATTAATGAACAGTCAATTAACCTGACAATGAAATGCACTGTTCGTTTGGCCAGCAATTATAGTTAGTAAATGCATATTAAACAATCAGAACAAATCCATGAAATGCGTTTTATAAGCATATCCTTAAATGCGTTTATTGAATGTAACTCGTGATGACGACGATGATGATGACGATGATGATGATCATGAGGACGACGATGATGATGACGACGACGATGATGATGGTGATGACAACGATGAAAGATGAGGAGGAGGAGGAGGAGGAGGATGACGTGCCTTGTATTTTTGTGAGTTTCCTGCTCGGATCGGTTGGTTGTTTCTGTCCATCCAGAAGACGGAGGGAGGAGGGTTTCCGGTGGCTCGACAGAACAGCTGTATAGTGGCGCCCTCAAACTCCAGGCGGTAGTCAGTCCACATGTAGATCCGGGCGGGAACGCTTGCTGCAAGCAATTGATCCGGTTTTACGGACTGATCTTCTGGATGTTGACCTGATTACGGATTGTTTTGATGCGCCATCGGTTGACGCCTTGTGCATTAGACACCGGCGCAATAGAAGTTGCTAATTACATTACATTTAATACGCGACATAAGCTGAATCTGAGTGTATATAGGCCTAATGTTTGTATGTAGTGTGCGCGCTTCAAAGGTAGTTCAGTCAATGTTTGATTGATGTCTGACACCTTGCTAATACATTGAACGGTGAGCAAGCAGCGTTTGAAATCTAGATATACAGTTAATCGTCCAAACGTTGAATTGTGTTGGAAGTTGGAACTAGTGTGAAAACGTTGCTAACGATCGTTGATATTGACGTGAGTTTCTTTAGAAAACTTGAGATTACGATTACGAGGTAGTTTGAAAGTTGCCACTGGATGAAAGATATATTGTAGTACTAACCTACAGAAGAAAGTCTCTTGAGACAACCAGTCTGATGAATCGGTGCCACTCCCTCCTGGTCTAAACAACGACAAGGCAAACTGTCGCTGTCATTGTCTGTATATATATATATATATATATATAGAGAGAGAGAGAGAGAGAGACAGACAGACAGACAGACAGACAGACAGACAGACAGACAGGCAGACAGAGACAGACAGAGACAGACAGACAGAAAGACAGACAGACAAGCAGACAGGCAGAGACAGACAGAGACAGACAGAGACAGACAGAGACAGACAGAGACAGACAGAGACAGACAGAGACAGAGACAGACAGAGACAGAGAGACACAGATAGAAAGACAGACAGAGACAGGTATAAAATAGCGTATGTTGAGGAGGCACTGTTGAACATAGTGCGATGAGTTTCAGAGCCGAGTCGAGATCTATAGAATCATTTTGTTGTGTATACCCTGCAGTTGTTGCTGCTGCTGTTGCTGCTGCTGAAGTTGGATGCTGAAGGTTTTTGTGATGCGGTTCTCAGGTGTCTCGGCGACGCACGTGTAGTCTCCCACAGAATTCTCTGAGACGCAGTCGACGAACAGCCTTGACCTCGTCGAGCTCAGTTTGAGGAGTGGCATCTCGTTCGAATTGAACAGGTTCTCGTAATACTTGTCTTCGATGCTGTCAGTCGAACCAGCCTGGCGTTTCAAACAAACAATGCCTTTCATGCAACTGATAATGGAAACAGTATTCTAGGAAGACAACGACTAACTGATTGTCAGGATCAAACAGACGACAGACAGACCCCATTATTTATTTGTTTGCTTGCATGTCTGTGTTTGTCTGTTTGTTGTATGTCTGTTGCTCTTTTATTACGCATGCAAGTCTACTATACTGATTCTGAGGCGTGCTACGAGTGTCCGCGAACAACTTGTTCAGGATCGTCACACGGAGTCCGTTCGAGAGATTCGAAGCTGCAATCGTTAGACTACAGACCCATCTCTCTACCCAAGTGTCGTCTGGCTTAAAGTCACCTCCGGAATTTCTCAGCGCCACAAAGACGGGTTCAGCGAATGTTCGAACTGCACTGACTCCGTGGATGCTATAGACTACCTCCCGTGGATAGGTATACGGTAGAGTAGAATTTCATCGAGTTCTTGACTGAATGACTGATCGTCTCGCTTCTTCCTCGTATAAATGACCTTTGAACTTATTATGGTCGATAACGGTCAACTTCGACTATGGTTCAATTATCTGTACATTTCGGTCATTAACCCTCGGGCTACCAATGGGGTGGTGGTTGCCACCCCCAGGTTTTTTTCATCTCAAACTTTTTCCGTATGGAATAAAAATTTGACCTTTTAGGTAGCTGTAGGGGTTCATTTACACACGTTTTGAGGTAAAATGTGAGATGATATCTCACACCGTTCAAAAGTTATACCCAATATGCCCGAGGTACCAGAGGGGGGGTGGATACCACCCCCCTAGATTTTTGACTATGTCTTATCCGTCATTTAATATTAAGAGACACAAATTATACCATTCTATAGAGGGAATGTGGGGCTACATTTCTATGGTCACTGAGTTGACCTGAGACAACCGGAAGTGCTCGAAATAAATAATAATACGCGTAATATGCGTGAAAAATGGCTAAATGGAAGCACTCCCCCCTTAGTTTTTTATCTGTAGCGTATTCATTTGTCTTCCTGGAAGAGAAACAAAGATACCATTCTTTAGAGGGAATGTAGGGCTTCATTTGCATACCTACATCTTTGTCTTTTGAATACCGGAAGTGATCAAAATAAATAATAATACGCGTAATCTGTGTGAAAATGGCTGAATACAGCATTACAACGTAAACCGAATATATATGTATGGATATACAGGGTGCGGAAAAATAAAGTAATCCCCTGCAGTGTGTTGCAAATTCTGTAGCAACCGCTTAGAATTTTTATATAAAACTTGGTAATGATATTGTCTGTTCACATCTACATATAACTTCCAAATGTTATTTAACAATCTTGAAATATGACAAAGTTATGTTATTTCAAACACGACACCCCCCACGATTTTACATGTGTAAAAATAGTTACTTTGTAAAGAAACAAGAAAAATAAATGGTACAACTTGAAATATTTTTACAACAAAGCTTTACGAATTGCACTTTCAATTTTACATTAAGTGTTCAAAGTGTCCACCATTGGCCTGCACGCATGCCTTCAGCCGTTTGGTAAAGTTCTTGATGGCCTTGTTGATCGGCGGCTGTGGCATATCGTCCCATATTGACTGCAAAGCGGCTTTCAACTCGGCGATTGTCTTTGGCTTCGGCTGGAGTTTGTGATACCTTTCCAGCATGGCTCCCCACACGTGATAGTCAAGGGGGTTGAGATCTGGGGAATTTGGTGGCCACTGGTCTTTCTCAATGATCTCAGGACAGTTTGCGTGCAGCCACTCCTGCGTGACACGTGCCGTGTGCGCTGGAGCGCCGTCCTGCTGGAAAATGAACCCGACTGGCATCAACTGGTTGCAGTCCTCAATGAGCTGCAGAAGCAGTCGACGAAGGTAATACTGAGCGTTAACTTTCGCTTTCTCGTCGATGAAGTGGAGCCGACCTTTACCCCCAAAGCAGACCCCAGCAGACACCATAATGTGTTTTGCAAACTTTTCCCTCTGGACCAGCAATTAAGCGATTTGGCCTGACATCGACCTTCTTTCCTCTTGACCACACGCGGTTGTTCTGGTTGCTGACAGGTGGGTTGAGGTAGAAGTTTTTCTCATCCGTGAAGAACACGCGTTTGGTATCACGAACTTTGAACCGACGTAGCAGGGCAGTGGCGCGTTCCAGTACAACCAATAACGCAACCGTAAAATTTGCACGTTATAAAGCGTGGGCTTGTCTCTGTTCAAATAGCATAACTTAGTCAATTGTTGTGATAATATAATGTAATTTGGCAATTGTACGTAGATATGAATGACCAATGGCCGTGTAAATTTTCTTTTAAAAATCCAACTTCGTTCTTGAGATATCAACCAAACACTGCAGGGGATTACTTTATTTTGCCGCACCCTGTATATGTATGGATGTACATTTATACTATATAAACATGTTTAGGGATGATTGTGTGTATCTTTTATACATAGATTAGTTTCAAAACACACATAATCTTATATTTGTTTATCCAAAAAGTACAAAATGTACGCAATAATATACAATATTGCTAATTAATGGGTTCCGTTGTTAAAAGTGATGTAATTTCGAGGTGCATTCACATAATGTACAACTAAATATACCATTCTGTGCAGAAATAAATGCTGAATCCATTGCTATATTACAAGTTATGATATGTGAAACCAAACACGAAATCCAGTGGGGGTGGTAACCACCCCCCCTTGGTAGCCAGTGTTACAAAAAAAGCTTGGTAGCCCTAGGGTTAACCACGCTTCAGATCTTCGTCTTCTTCGATCCATACTTTGTTGTCACTCCAAAGGCGTATATTCGTTTGTTGGCCTCACTATAACCAACTTTTGAATCGAGATGAGAAATTAGCCTACAGTTGGACTAACTATTAACTATGTTTACAGTTCACCCGATGCTAACGTTGCACTGACTTTACTGGCGTTGGTCACTCGCTAGGGTTTCGACAACCTAAAGATCATTAGGTTGACGAAGCCCCACTAATCATAGTTCGTGAAAGGTAGAATAGAATTCAGATAGAATAGTTGATAGGAACATCCAAAACGGATTTTGCACTAATCGGCATTAATTGGAATCGGCGCATCCCAGGACCACCGATTCAAATACCAAAAAGTAATATTTCTCATCAAAATCAATTTCTTGTTTTATTAATACAAAAGTATAGTCACCTGTTTTGCGACCTCCTGAGGTAATCTTTAATCTTTAACAATGAAACTCCGTGCGAAATACTGAAATAGTTGAGTAAATAAACTCTCGTTTGAATTATATCTCTTGGTTTAGCTTTAATTATTATATTTTTCCAATTGATAATAAATATTGCTGATTAATCTGATCGAATCCTGATTCGGTCGAAAAGGCAGGCCAAATATCCGGCTACTATCCGGAATTGGAAAACGGCAAAAAATGCCAATCGGCCATTCCCTAATACTTAGCAAACAGTCACCTGTGATAAGTGTGTGGTCATAGGCATAATTATGTGCTGAACATCGATCTATCCCGTCCTACCTGAACAACTCTGGCTTCGTTGTAAAGCCAGTAAATGACGGGACTTGGTATTCCATCCGCCTGACACTCGATCACCGCGTTCTGTCCTGGATTGACACGGATCACCGGAGCAGAATCGTTTCCGCTAAAGAACAGCCTCTGACCCGTGACGAGGGCAGTCAAGCAGAACGAACTGAAAACGGCGGCTGCAAGCGGATGACCTTGAAGACCCATTCGACCGAAAGATGACGTCCTCGGAAGAAAGTCGAGAGAAAAGTTCTATGGTAACTTTGCCTTCGAGGATTGTCAGTCCTTTATCGTTTCAATTAACCAGTTCTTTTTAGCACGTTTAAGCGTTAAATTCTATCCGATAGACTTCAATTTGGAGTGCGTCCTACTCAGGTTCTTAGATACTCGCAGCGTTCCCTATTGAGACTACTAGTTAGCTTATAATATTATTATTTGATATTTTAAGTAGCAATAGCATTGCGCTATATCAATATATTAAACTAGATGTTCTTGGGTTAATGGTAACACAACTGGTCGACTCTGCGTGATGCGTGATATTATATAGCGTTAGTTTTTGTTGTAATTTCCGGGAGACATTTTGCGACGAGGCGCTAGTGTCAATTAGATTAATTTGGAAAAGAAGTGGACCCTGTCATCTTTGAATAGCCGTTGAGGCTCAAGCGACTGACTAATGGACGGAAGAAGATTAATTAGACAGACAATCAACGATACTCATATATACAATCGGAGAGACAAACAGAACAATGATGTGAAGAAAACCGAATCGGGCACACAATGGCAGACACAATGGCAGACGTACAAAGGCCCATACTGATAGGCAGACAACAACTGTTAAAGAGTCATAGACAGACATTTCTATATGCAAGACTTATAAAGAAATTCTGATTTATATTTAAGCATATATAGGCCCAGATATAAGACGTAATCCTATAATACAATATTATATCTCGAAGACCATAATTATGGCCTACCTGGGCAGGTGAATGTGGGCACACAGGCCCACACAAACAGGCAGGTAGGCGGACACGTAGAAACAGGCAGAAGGACAGACATAACAACCAGATAGGAAAAGGTAAATAAAACTATACGTGTTTTGAAAAGCATCTGGAAATGAACTGTGAAAATTTTCTGTTCAAGGACAAGTGGTGATTGACTGGGAATAGACTGACACCATATACGTAGGCTACATCCGCCTCTGCACTGGCTCTCCAAACTTCTTCCCATTCTGCTACTTCTCCTTCTCGTCCTCCTCTTCCTCGTACTTCTTCTTCTTCCACTATTCCTCCGCCCCCACCCTACTCAGCGCTTCTGAGAAGTCTATTAATGTTCTATTCAAATGGTCATATACTGTATAGGCCTACATACATACATGCATGCATACATACACACACAAATACATACATACGTACGTACATACATTGATGTATACCGACTAACATACATACATAATTCTCTCCTTCTTCCTCCTCCTCCTCCTCCTCCTCCTCCTCCTCCTCCTCCTCCTCCTCTGTCATCCCTCCTCACCCTCAAATCATGTTCGCCACTGTCCCTTCTCCAACCCGTCGTGGTGGAGCTCTGCCACTCCCCCTTCTTCTTCCTGTTCCTGACTACATCCTGAACACATTGAGGGCTGCAGATAGCAGGCAGATGGATTAATGTAGACCAAGGACATCACACTCTTAATCTCTTCACATTCTACCGTCAGTCGTCCTATCCTGCTGTTATTTTCTCTCATTCCTTCGTTCAAGCTTTTCTCTTTAGCTGTTTTGCCTTCCTTGGTCTACATCAAACCAAATGTCAACCATATAGACCCTAATACACGAGGAGTGGGAGTTGGCGGCCTTGCCATTGTTCTTTCAAGACTGACGTTTCTTGATTATTCATTTTTTAAACTGCAACTAGACAACCAGATCAAACTGAGCTCACAGTGCTAATGTTAAACAAACACAACTTAACATAGTTGCAGCTCGTCGGGCGCTTCGCTCTACGACGACGACGATGGGTGAACTCCTAGTTCCGCGGGCTCGCTTGGCTATTAAGCAGCGCCGTGCTTTTTCGGTTGTGGGACCTTCCATCTGGAATGACCTCCCGCTTAAGCTCCGCTCTTTACTTGTGAGCCATCCGGCACAGTTCTACAAGTCCCTCAAGTCTTTTTTCTTTAGTCGTGGCTGGGCCGGGAGCGCTTCTGAGTAGCTTCTTGAAGGGGCGCTATATAAATGCTCTGAATGAATGAATGAATGAATGAATGAAGGAATGAATGAATGAATAGTTGGGCATTGATCGGATGAAAAAGGTCATTAATCTCACTCACGGCAGACACCATCTCCATCGCCATTTTGCTGTTTTAAGGCCCAAATATATTTAATTTGATTTTAAAATCCTTAAATGGTTTTATATTTAAAAAATTTGGTGTGCTAAATTCTTGAAACAGGCTTTAGAAGCTTTTCCGATTAAAAGACGTCACTTGCATTTTTCGCCAGCATATCCCTCCTGGAATTCTAAACCCGTCAGTGCTTCTGGCGTGTCACTTTGGCAAGTTACACCTATGGCAACTGCGACAAATATGGAGTGCACCTGGCGACTCCGATCTGCTTAATTTGTGGATGGAAGGTACATGATGCTCTGATTGAAGTAGCCTAATACCATCTGGCGAATGCTTTGAAGATTAAAAGTATTCGATAGGTGGCATCATGTTCTCTCTTCGTTTCATGCGAACATACAAAACTCATGCAAAACAGAAAAACAAAAGAAGACTTTGACTTCTGTCTTCATTCGAGAAGGCAGTTCTATTTATCTGCAATCTAGTGGTGTGTATACAATACATTATGCATGAAAGACACACCAAGTAATTATGCTGCTATTTATGCACGGATGTAAACATATGAAGAGTAATTTCACATGCTTTTCACGTGACGTTAAGAAAACAAGCGTATACATAACAACATGAAATCCATAAACATCCGCTGAGAAAACCCTCACAAAGTCGGAAAAGTTACGAGAAAAGAGCTCAGAAGGGATCGATTCATATTCCTTCTTCCGCTAACTACCAAGCTCTAAATCTTCATTTACCGTAGCCTTATTATGATGCCCTAGCTGCAAAAATCTTCAAGTTAACATGTCCCTTTGTTGCCCTAATTTGAAATCCTATATGCATCGAATATTATGCGAGTGATTAAGTCATGTAAATAATTAAATAAATATCCTTAAAACAGATTTTAGGCAGATTTCATTGATATCTGCTTCAGAGGTGTAGGTAGCCTACGTATGCGCTTCATTTTCTTTATTTTAACTTACTCTACCTTAAATTACTAATACCTTATTCTCGCTCTTTCTTATCATGCATTATTTTACTTTACCTTTCTTGCCTCAGCTTGTCTTACATTACTTAACTTGCCTATGCAAACATCCAGCCGGTAACCTGTCAATCATATCCGCATTTTTGGGATTTCTTTCTCGTCGAGTGTTGGCAGGTGGTCGTCTGTTTGCCTCGCCATCTGCCGAGCAACCCGAGCAATGCATCCCTCTGTTCTCCCTCCTCCTCCTCCTCCTCTTCCTCCTCCTTCTCCTCCTCCTCGTCCTCCCTCCTCCTCCTCCTCCTCCTCGTCCTCCTCGTCCTCCTCCTTCTCCTCCTCTCCCTCCTCCTCCTCCTCTTCCTCCTCCTCCTCCTTCTCCTCCTCGTCCTCCCTCCTCCTCGTCCTCCTTCTCCTCCTCCTCCTCCTTCTCCTCCCTCCTCGTCCTCGTCCTCGTCCCTCCTCCTCCTCGTCCTCCCTCGTCCTCCTTCTCCTCCTCCTCCTCCTCCTCCTCGTCCTCCTCCTCCTCGTCCTCCCTCCTCGTCCTCCTTCTCCTCCTCCTCGTCCTCCTTCTCCTCCTCCTCCTCCTCCTACTCCTCCTCCTCCTCTTCCTCCTCCTCCTCCAGTGGTCGCATCTGCAGCTAATGAATATTATGCAATTACGCCGTTCAAACGATGACACCTGGCGGCGAAAGTTCTCCGAATCACAAGTTTATGTTTCCCAATATATAAATAAAATATATAGGCCTATTATAGACACGTGTTGTTTGCTTTCGCGAATACGTGTTATTCGTAGAGCGTAACAAAATATATAGACTTATTATAATAGGCCACATGCAATCTCAATCTCAATATGCGTTATATATGACTTATGTCATATATATTGTATAACGCCTGTCAAAAGTTATGTGATATTTAATACATAAATTCTTGTGCATAAGTGAATGCAGTGTTTAAGTTGTCGGGGGAGGAGGAGTTCAACCCCAAACTCTTCTTTAACCCTATGACGCACACCTGGGGTCCATTGGACCCCATCGATCAAACTTCCTTGAATAGCTGCGTTGATACAAATAGTAAAAATCTGAAATAATTCAAATTCCTCAGCAATTCATCCCCCTACATCTATGGAAAATTTCGAAGAGTTTAGATTTCTTGGTTCGATGATACAAAAATAAGAATGACACTAAGGCATATTTAGCACACCTGGGGTCCAGCAGACCCCAGGCTTTAACATTGATATTCCCATCGACTATGACATATTCCAGGCTGCGTTACATACACAAATACACACATACATACATACATACATACATACATACATACATACATACATACATACATACGTACATACATACATACATACATACATACATACATACATACATACATACATACATACATACATACATACATACATTTATACACACATATATGCATACAAAAATACATCCATACATACATACATGTACATGCATACATTCATATACACACATACAAATATATACATGCATAAATACATACATACATAGATACATAATTATATCCAGACATGCATGCATACACACATACATATGCGCATATATATACATGCATACCAATATGTACATGCATAAATGCATATGCATTATGCACACATACAAATACATACACACATACGTACATATGTAGTGTCGTTCTACTACTATCGTGTACTCTACTATATTCAGTAAGTAAGTCTACTGTAACACTCTTTATTGTTTAACACCCATTATACACTATGTAAGCTACACAGAGCTCGTGACTCCACCACACGCACCGACTGATGATAATTGCCGGAACTGTCCTTAAATACTCCCACGATGACGACGATGGCAGCCTAGCCCAGCCAGCCGCACATGCATGCACCAGCTCCTCCCACGATGACACTACATGGTCAGTCACAATAAAAAACCCGAGCCGCGGGTTTTCGTGCAACCCAGGTGCGTGTGGAGAACCAACAAATAATCAAGCGCGATAACAGTAAAACAATGAAAGTTCAAATCAACTAGTAAGCGACAATCAAAGCGTAATAACATCGTACGTCTCAATCAGCATAATCCATAATGTTGATAAACACAAGAAAGCTAACATGACATCAGTAAATAATGTACTCAAACGCGAAACTAAACGATAACAATAAAGTTCGGTTAGCAATCACAACCAAAACTAAAGAAATAATGTAACCATTATTGTAAAGCGAGTGGAACATTGAACTCCGAACTAGAAATGTAAAGTTTAACAGAATAACGCTTTGTCGGTCCAATAATGTTCTCGAGTCGTCTAGCTGCACCGCAAGTAATGGGTAGCGACTGCGGCAACAAAATACGAATTTGTGACGGTTTATGTAAAACTGTAATGTGCCACTGAAACCGTAATTTACGTCCCAAACAACGACGCGAGAGACTAATGTGAGAAATTGCATTTACAGCGACGATGTCATAATCATTCAAAGCATATCGCAGCTCGTACCAAGGAATCACAACCGTGTCTTCTGTGTTTAATATGTGCATAGTTAACCGAACCGTCTTAGCAGTCGACGATTTCCCACAGTAGCAAAATTTCCGAACAATCCCACTTAAAAATATGAACAAAAGAAACATTATCACCGTAATCTGGAACCAAGGAAACTCTGCATAACCCAATGAAACCGTGGAACTGGATGTGGTAACAGTTGTTGACCGTGAAAAAATCCAAACCGGTGGAATAGAATTAGCTTGTACGACCTGTGGTAGCGCCAATACAATAGCCGACAATCTATGCACCCTAATCACCAAATAAATAGTTACTATAGTAAGCAGAGTAATCAGAACGGATCCAACAGGTATAATAAAAGATTGTGAAGTAGAGTACCATGGAGAATCCGTATTACCTAACATGTCAAGTTGATCTCGAAATATGTCTGCCTTTGACTTAAATATAACCTGCCCGTCTTTGACAGACTGCATAGCTCTAGCAAATTCTTCAGTCAACTGTTCATCAGCCGCCGTGGATGCATTTGAATGAGTTAAAAAATAGGTAACTGTAGTGTAATTTGTTCAGCCACTGTAGCATCAGCCTTCAATGTAGCCCAGTCCGATCGACCAAAGAACTGTTGAATGACAGCCAAGTTAAACTGATGCACCACTGTATGCGTCGTGTTAAATAGGTCAGCCTCCTGGCACGATGCAGGGAAAATATACTGATCAGTAATCAGTGTGCATTCATTAGGGATGGAAATATGACAAGAAATGCATGCTGCGATCCGCTTAGGATGTAATGTAGGACAATTCAACGTCATGTCAGATAAACTATTTTCAATCGCTATTGTATTGGATGTTAAATACACAAATGAAGACGGCTTTTGATTAAGAAGAAGCATCGCGCAAAACCTCTGAACAGCAACTGGATCATCAATATATAATGCCAATATACATGCTTCCGGATTAGTGTTCAACTGGATGTCACTCATGTCAACAATGCGAAAATTGTCACCGCTCTGTAATGACGGGAGCACCTCCCAGACGGCAAACGTGTGACTGACGGAATCAACCGCAAAATAACGAGGTAAGTGGTCAAGTAACGTAGCATGCTGATTGTCTGCACTAATACTTTTGGCTACAACCGTGACTTTATAGAGTTCCATAGAAAAATTTAAAGTTGTAATAGGAATTTTCAATGTAATGTAAATGAAACTGCGCTGTATAGTAGCAATATGAGTATTAACTCTGTAAAAGTATGCAGGATCATTGACTAGCAGTCGAACAGGTAGCCTTAAAGACTCCAGATGTCTGGTAAGTCGTACTAGTACGCGATGAATGTCCTCCTTATGCACAAGAGTGGCCTCCAACCTTCCTGCAACTAGTGACTCAACAGATAACAACAGACTATGCAAATTAGCTTCCAAACACGTGAAATTATACAGTGTCTCAGCCATGTAAAAAGCCATCTGCAATGACGTCTGAAAATCCAATCTCATGGCTCTACCTATGTCCAACAAAATTTTATCGTGACCAGTAACCTGTGAACGGATAGCATCCAACCGTTGGTTAGTAATACTAGTTGCACTAGCTAAAGTAGTAACATCTGCCTCAAACTGACCAAGTGTGCGTTGCTGATTTTCAAGGACCGTCTTAATACGATCCTGCATCGCTTGAATATCCGAATCCCTTGCAACTCCAAACAAAGAATGAGCCACATCACCAATGAAATTGACAAATCCCCGTTTATGAATACGTGGTTTGCGACGATTACCTCGCTCACTTTTAAGTGTATTTCGGACACGGTCGACCAGATTATTAATTTTAACTTCTGCTCTCCTATGTAAATTGTGTATTGCTGTAAACATACTAAGGTAATCAGAACAACTGCTTGGCGTTGAAGTATTTCCAAACATACAAAGAGGTTCATCAACCACTGGTGGCAGTGATTTGACCCTGGGCAATGCAACATCAAAGGTGTGAACCCAAACATCCGTACTGACCTCCAACACACCCAATGAGTGCAAATACACCCCATAAGCTCCTCGATTGAGAACGACTCCAGGCGTCGCATAAATCAGATTAACGTTCATGACCACGAGCAGAGCCATGATAATCAATTCCCAGGAAATCCATCCTATAATAAAATAGAATAAAATAAAGTTTGATTAACCAGACTATTATAGCACCTCTACCCCATTACATAATGCAATCATGAGCAACCTCGAAAGTGAAACCGAATTCTAAGAATAACAGACAGAGAGGAGAGGTTTAACGATTTAAAATCACACCACTCGAGCTTGCCAAAATAAGATAAGAGTTGAATGAGAGCATATTCTCGCTCACTAATCGACTGTACTTAGAACGGCTATCTCTCCCAACGAATTTGGCAAAGGTGCAGGGCAGGCATAATCTGAGCTGCTCCGGCTGCATGCATCCGCCTACGGTGACAAAGTTACAAGGTTAGACAAGGTTATGCTGGCTTAAGGAAACTAAAATGACTAAATGCAATATGATCACTGACAAAACCAGACACTTTACTAGAAATTAATGACCGAGTCCCATATATTTAACAAGAACAAATTATGACTCTATGTCAGTGATTAGAAGCGAACATCACTGATCAGAAGCTACGCAAAACTGCTAACATTAATACGTCATAAAACGATATACTTTATATATACAATATGGTGTTAACTTCTGTCACTCTGTTTCTCCAATAAAACAACTGCACTGTAATAAGACCCGTCAATTAGTGATTAGATAGTCCCTTCAGGTTGGCGAACCGACATATCGTACCATTTGTATCCACGACTACAAAGTCGATTTCCTAGCGCTGAATTTACCCGTTGTGGTAAATGTGTAAATAGATGATC
Organism: Aporrectodea caliginosa; assembly: GCA_020284085.1. Classification (NCBI taxonomy): domain Eukaryota; kingdom Metazoa; phylum Annelida; class Clitellata; order Crassiclitellata; family Lumbricidae; genus Aporrectodea; species Aporrectodea caliginosa. The sequence continues at coordinate 2,193,282 of JACEVL010000666.1, forward strand.
GGCCGATCTTAATCCCTAGAATATTAATGAAATGCGCTGTATAGTATTCACTCTTGTGACCTTCACAGCATAATCCACTAAAGTAAAATATAGCAGGCTTCAACCCAATCACAAGAGGTGAATATTCTCCCTAAAACATGTACACAATGTTATCATTCTCAGGAGACCACAGTGGTAACGAACATCAGTTGCAACCAGTCTAATTACTTCTGAACTCGTCCACGCTTATAGTGGAGCATTCATAAACCGCTCAGGCGTTGGTCGTTTCCTAACCTTTCCTGACATAGTTCGCTTGATATGAAATTCTCTCTTCAAACAATCACTAACATCCTTCTCATGAATCCATTCCGGCTTAAAAGACTTATTCCTAAATATGACTCGATAAAATCTTTGTTTATTAACGAATTTCATTCCGCTTAATTGCTCTGCTTCAATCCATGGCGACGGCGATGACACATTGTCTGGCGATGTGCCAGGCATCAGCTTTTGAGAATTGTCTTTAACCGGAACGACAGGAGGAGCTTCCTCCGACTCCATAAAATCTCTTCGATCCACATACGGCTTTAATCGATCCGCATTCACAGGATGACGCAAAAGTTTGTTAGTCAAAGAGTGTCTTAGTAAGTAAGTATATGGACCTATTTGAGACGTAATGTAATAAGGTCCAATGAACTTCCGATAAAGTTTAGGTTTTTTACCTACCGGTGTAACAGGATTAAACAACCACACAAGACTCCCAATAGCATAATGTGTATCGGTTGTTTTAAGATCATAAGTCCTCTTATTTCGAGCCTGAAGGGCCAAAGTCTCCCCTACTGCTTCTTGTCTAGCCATCCCAAGTGCGTTACCTATTCGCTTTACATACTCATTAGTGGTCTGTGGTTCGTCAGACAAACCCATTCGTTTATCAACAGGTAACTTAAGATCCCTTCCGAATAGTAAGAATGCAGGGCTATGACCCAGATTTGCACTCGTTGTCGCACGAAGAGCATACATTATCGCCGGCATAAAATCAGGCCACTCGACTTCATTCTTACAATGAAGTCTCAACATTTTCCATATGGATCGATTCACAATCTCACACGCACCATTAGAACGAGGAGAATATGAAGCTGTGTGAATTCTTGTAACACCAAACAATGAGGATAACTCAGTCACAATTTTCCATACATGCCTGCATGCATACATACATACATACATACATACATACATACATACATAGCCTACATGCATATACATACATAAAAATATACATCCATACATATATGCATGTATATGCATGCAGGCATGCACACATACACATACATACAAATACATGCATGAATGCATGCGTACATATATACATCCATACATAGATCCATCCCTGCATACATAAGTACATACATACATACATACATACATACATACATACATACATACATACATACATACATACATACATACATACATACATACATACATACATACATACATACATACATACATACATACATACATACATACATACAATGTCATACATACATACATACATACATACATACATACATACATACATACATACATACATGCATATATACATAGATACATACATGCATACATACATACATACATACATACAAACATACATATACATACATACATATATGCACATATACATAGATACATATATACATACATACATACATACATACGTGCATATATACACAGATTCATAGGCCTACATATGTACATTCTATTATACCCGTGTTATCGGCGGGGTCTATTAGACCCCAGGTGTGCTAAATGTGTTGGCCGGGAAGGTGTGCGTCATAGGGTTAAACACCATAAGATATAATTTATGTGACTGCAGAGAAGATGTGATGCATAGAAACAGAGTCTTACTCAAAGGACGCGTTACGATATAGTTACTAATCACTGTAGGGAGTGTAGGCCTACTTAGAGAAGAGATAAGTTTTAAGTTTAGATTTTAAAATATTAATTGAGAATGATCTTCGGATTAGTTCTGGACTTCTGGTAAAGAGTTCCATTCAGCTGGACCAGATATACTTCAAACATTCTGTTTCCAAATTGTAGATTTGATGTTTTTGATTACAAAGTCTCTTTTCGAAGCTGATCGCAATCCACGTCTTGACTCGAGAGCAGCACATGGTGTGACTAAAGATGATAAGTAAGGAGGAGCAGAACCTGACATTACTTTGAACTTGAAAGACAGATTTTAAATAATAATAATATCTTTTCTTTAATAAGCGCCTGACAAACGCACTGCACTGTACATTTACATGTTATGCAATTTAAATCTTAACTACTAACAGAACAGACAGCTTGCAATACAACGGCGCTAATAGCAGCCTACAAAGCATATCCGCCCAACGGGGGCTCGAACTCGGTACCTCTCGGTCTCTGTGCCAGATGTTATCCAATGCGCTATCGCTATATATATAAATATATATATATATAAAATGTAGATATAATGTAGATGAAAATCTGCATAAATAGATATGTTAGCCTACACATGTCTGTTTATGTATCTTATACTTGTTTAATTATTGGAATTATATAATACAATACAATAATATAATACAACTGTATTTGATATTGCCCTCCTTCCAAAGCTCAGAAGTGAACACGACCACACGCCAGAACATCTCACTCTCTCTCTCTCTCTCTCTCTCTCTCTCTCTCTCTCTCTCTCTCTCTCTCTCTCTCTCTCTCTCTCTCTCTCTCTCTCTCTCTCTCTCTGCATGCATGCATGCATGCATGCATGCGTGTACGACGTCTCAAGTATGATTTGTGTGATTTTTTGCATGGAGGCGTTTCATGCATTGCTCCAAAGCCGCGATATATATGTATCGTTGAACCACGAAATTGACCTTTCCTGCATGCCTATAGGCTTATAAGTTCTAAATATATCTGTTTTATGTATTCTTTTAAGCGTTGAAATGTATAATTTACATACATGCACGCACAATATATATACAGGGTGGGCCAGAAGTATTTGTTCAACTTTGAAGGCCTATAACTTAGGCAGTTTAGCAAGTAAGTGTATGCTTAATGCATCAAATTAAAGGTTGTTATATCAGCTATAAGTCCGACAAATTTCATTACGGTAGCTTGCACTACGCGCCATATAATTATTGTGTACCGCACCTACCTTGTTTTCTGACGTAAACAATAATTTCATCATGGCGCCGTTAAAAGAAGATGACAGGACTTTGATTCGAATTTTAAGAATTGAAAAACATTTAAATGCATATCAAATGATGAATGAATTTCCTGCTAGAAACTGGAGTAAAAACAATCTCAACCGATTAATTAGACAAATTGACGCGAGTGCAAGTTCTAAACGTAAACCTGTTACTGGCCGTCCTCGTTCGGCACGTACCTCTGACAACATCGCTCGTGTAGCTGAATTGATCTGTAGCCAAGAGGATAATCCAGGCACAAGCAAAAGTCCTCGTGAGATTGAGCGCGAGACAGGAATATCGCGAAGCAGCGTACGGCGTATTGCTAAGAAAGATTTAAATTTAAAAATTTTCCGTCGTCGTGAGGTTCAACAACTGTCAGATGCCGATACTGTAAAACGATTGAATGCCTGCAACTGCAAGCGACTCAAACTGCGCATGACACCAGAGAAGATCAACAAAACTTGGTTCTCTGACGAGAAAATATTCACTGTCCAAACACCAACAAACAGTCAAAACGACCGTGTCTATGCAAGTGTTAATCACAGACGTGATGTCACACCAGCTCGACTTCTGAAAGACCGTAAACACTTTACTCAAAGCGTCATGGTTTCAGTGGCTGTCTCCAATCTCGGCAAAACTGCTCCATTCTTTGTGACACCCAAGGCCAAAGTGAACAGCGTGTACTACTGTGATGAGGTACTTGGACGTGGATTACTGCCAGATATGCGTTTGAAGTCTGGAAATGATTTCGTTTTTCAGCAAGACGGAGCTCCCGCTCATCGTTCTCGTCATACCGTGGAGTTTTTGAACGCGAACGTTCCTGAGTTCATCGAACCACATAACTGGCCGCCTAATAGCCCTAACTTAAACCCCGTTGATTACTCAATCTGGGGTGCTTTGCAGCAACGGGTTTATCGTGAACGGATAGTAAACGTCGAGCATCTGAAGCGCGTCATCACTCGTTGCTGGACTGAGCTCAGCCAGGAACTCATCAATGGAGCCATAGATCAATGGGCACGTCGCATTGATGCAGTCATTCGAGCTCGTGGAAGACACATTGAATATTTATTTGATTAAATAATTCTTGGATTTCTTAATGGCTATCAATAATGCAAACTTGCAAAGACTAACTTTCCCAGTATTGTGTTTTGCAAGATAGACGAATTAAAATCATTGTAAACTGATACATATTCAGTACAGTAGTTTTACGCAATTATTATTAAAGCTAAAAATGTAAATTTTTGAGCAGTTGTAGCTGATATAACAACCTTTAATTTGATGCATTAAGCATACACTTACTTGCTAAACTGCCTAAGTTATAGGCCTTCAAAGTTGAACAAATACTTCTGGCCCACCCTGTATATATATATATATATATATATATATTGTGTAGGCTATAGATAATGGAATTGCCCAAAGGAGTTATGTCGCACGCAGTGTCGATTGATGGGTCTTTGAGGAAGGATTTCATTTATAGATTGTGTTCGGCCCAATTCGCCGAAAATCCTCCGTTTATGACGCCATTTCCTGTGCCTACGTGACACTAGACATGCCGCGTCCCATGGCGCCCCCGTCCGTGGATGCACACCGCACGTAGCTACAGCTCGCATTATTTCACCTGCTTGCATGGCATCCGATTGATCGTTCATTTACTTAGGAAATTCTAATTTAGAAAATGTCAGACGCGTTGCAGGTCAGTTACTGGCTGCGTGCCACGTGACATTTCGGAAGTAGGCCTATATAGGGTGCCTAAAGGACTCTAAAATTGCTGCAAATATAACTCCAAGCCTCACCCCTCATTTTCTGATAACCTAAAAATCCTATGCTTTCATCTATTGGCATCGAACTAACATCACCTGCCAAATATGTGTCGATAGTAGCCTATATAGTTGACATTTACAAGAAAGTGGCCAAAAATATAGGCATTGTATTCCGAATACGGCATTGCTTGTGACAAAATGCACTTAAAAATTTGTATTATTAGCTAATTCAGCCGTACCTTACATATAGGGCCTACTGTTATCTTATGCATGGGCATCTACTTATCGTAGCCGTCTGCCTTGTCTGGCAACCTTACAGAAGCGAGCTATCCGTGTCATATGCAATGCACTTCCTACAGAGCACACGCACAAATCTATTTTTAGATCTGGGAATACTGGCTTTTGAAAGTATCAATCAATTAATCAATCAATATTCGTTTATTCTCAATAACCCAGTTGTCACAGACGCAACTTGTTAATAAACTATAGGTTGGGTTGTTCATGCATAGGGCACTCACATGCACTCATTAACTCATTACTGGAAAGCCTCGACAGTTGGTTCAGTAAAAATCAAGAGATCCATGGTCACCAAACTCGTTCTTCCAATAAGTATCATCAACGATGCATATATACGTTCCAGAATAAGACAACATAGTATTAGAATCTATGGACCGGTACACTAAGACTCTTTAAATATAGATGGAGATTACAGGTCTGCTAACATTGCACCAGTTCAAGAGCAGATTAAAGTTTTGATTTGAGAGTCTGGCGGCGGCGGTGGCGGGACGCCGGGGACTACATCACACAGGACATAATAATAAAAGTAATAATAATAATAATTATTACTATTATAAATGATGATGATGATGGTGATGATGACGATGAAGATGAAGAAGACGATGTTAATAATAATAATAAAATTATATCGATGATGATGATGATGACGACGACGACGACGACGGTGACGATGATGACGATGATGATGATGAAGATGATGATGATAGTTAAAATCTGCTTCAACAATTAGCAGTTGCTGTTCAATCGGAAACTCCATCTGGCTTTTTCCAGTAGGCCTATACTTCGGATGTGACAGCCGAAGTTTTGTTACCAGCCAAAATCTATGTAATGAACAACTTGTAGGACCTGGAAAGCTAACAGTTACTTCGATCAAAGAATTTATAAACAGATTAATTTAATAACGTAATTTAAACCAGCAACTAAATTGGTTAATTAATAACTTTATTGTTAACGTTGCTATTTATTTAAATGATTAATTTATAATAGTGACGAGACTATCACCATCGTCCATGGGAGTATTTAGGGGGTTAAGGGTTCAACCCCCACCCTAATACATGCATAACTGTTACTAAAAACTAAAAATGTAGAAAAATACGAACATTTCCAATGGGAAGACCCAAAACTAAACCATTCCCGAAGTTGTTTCCTGGCTACGCTCCTGTCATCATCATCATCATCATCATCATCATCATCATCATCATCATCATCATCATCATCATCATCATCATCATCATCCATACAATTGTGGCTGGCTAAATACTGTTTAACCAAGCTGCGTCCTAACAAAGATGATTAGCGTCGCCCTCCTCCTTTCTCCACTCTTGGGACTGGCACTACCAGAGTATACGGGCAGTGGCGGAATTAGCACGGGCAGTGGCGGAGTTATTATTGCGCATATAGTCTATAATAAGCATAGGTAGACATGGTATGTTTGTACATGGAGAATTTCTTAGTTGAACGGGGATTGCAGTAGTCTGCAGTTTAACGACCACTGTGTGGTAACAAAGACCCATTAGCGTCGTCTTCCTCCTTTATCCAGGCTTGGGACTGGCACTGCCAAAGTACGAGCAGCGGCGCAGTTTGAACGGGAATTGACAGATTTTCTCCCTTATGTAGAATAATTCCTAGGCTTTACCTCTGCGCGCGGACCTCGGACACGGCCCCACGTCGCAGCAACAGTACGGCTGCAATCGATTCCATTAACCTGAGCGATGTATATTTATGTGGCGCGTCTACAGAAGAAATGCAGATAAATCCAAGACGAAGACACGAGAGAGACGCCAACGACAGCAACAGCAGCAGCAGCATCACCAAGGGCAACAGCCTTAAGAAGAAACCTCTGCAATGATGCACAAGATGGATGCCAGTGACAACCGAAGGCACTCTGTCTCCATGACGACGCCATTCCATAGACATCAAGGTCAGACAGTGCAGTCTTCGGAATTAATGAAGTCTGGATATATTATACATATATATACATATACATAATTACATATACGTATGCTTATAATGTACTTCTGTATGCATATAAATACACATATGACTATGTTCATAAATATAAATTAGCATGAATATTCATTTCAACTGTAATTATTGTGTAATACTACTACTAGTATATATATATATATATATATATATATATATATATAAAGAAATATATATCCCATATTCATGCGATGGATTCTATAACTCCCGATTACTTGGAATGAAGGTGCGCTTCTTAGGAAGCACAATAAAGATGAATAGATTGGCAAATTAATGAGAAAGGAGGTGCACTCGTCTCAAACACCGAATAGGAGGAGGAGGAGGAGTAATAGGAGGAGGAGGAGGAAGAAAACAAAGAGAAGGAGGACTGGAAGCAGAAAGAGAAGAAAAAGAAGAAAAGGAGGAAAAGAAAGAGAATAACGGGGGGAAGGAGAAAGAAGAAGAAGAGGAAGAGGAGAGTTCGTGAACTCATGAGAAAATGACGGTGAATTGAAGCTTATCTCTGGGTGAGCCTGCAGCGGTTGGGGGCCAACCCACTTACCTGTAGGATTCTTTGCCACAAAGCAAGTGCATACTCCAGAGGTAGTCCTATAGTACTTATGCATACAGGGGTACATAGCATTGGGACAAGTGCTTGCCCCCGTAGGGTAAAAGGTCAGCACGGATAAACCGAGCCATTCGCTTTTCTGCATGAGTCACTGCATTTTACAGTCTCAAATTCAGATGGCAGTGCGTGGCATTCCTGAATCCTACAGAATGAAGGAAAGGGAAAGATGGGAAAGGGAAAGATAGGAAAGGGAAAGATGGGAAAGGGAACAGACGATGCGGCAAGTGCAAGATTTGGGAATGGAAACGAAAAACATGAATTCCTTATTGATCTGGGCGGAAATCAAGAGCGAAAATGGAAACGATTTCAAGACACTTTGTACATGTATGCGTAATGTATTTGTAATGGAAAGCACCTTTATAGTAATGTATACGTAATGTATCGATGGTCGTAATCGCAATCGTAATCTCTAGATTTCTACAGCGCCCAAAAAGCGAAGTTCACACGCAGGCGCTTATTCAAAACATAATCGATAGGCGAGGTGGTGGTGATGGTGAAGTCGGTTCCAGTTCAAGATCCAAAGGGGTGAGCTGCACTTACATATCGGTGCATGCAGCTCATGATTCTTTCGATTCAGTGTTTGTGGTTCAAACCTCGGCCTTATAACGCTAAGGAAAGGCCTTCCTTTAAGTTGGATAAGGTTTTAATGTTCGCGTTCCAACTGAAATTTTCTCCACCCGAGAAACTAATGTTTGATTGAAAGAGGATTCTATAAATGATCGATTGAATGAATGCACACAGCTAATTACTTATTTTGGTGTTCTTTAAGTGCGTCGCAAAAGCGCTGCCTGCAGCGCAAACCTAAATGGTGTTAAAGTCATTAAAATAAACATTTAATCGATAAGCGAACAGTGAATGCGCAGATAACTAGAAGAGTCACCACTGGTGAGCTCCTGCCCAACTGATGTATTTCCATACATCATCTTCGAATTCTTGCACTAAGTATCAACGCAAAAGACTAGCTCCGAGATATTCTATTCCCTCTCCCCCTAAAGCATAGGCCTATCTCCTCGGATGGAATAAACCGGCTTAGAGTATCCGGGGGATAAACCATTCTATCCCCATGCATTGTCATACGCATCACGATAGCCAAGACGAAAATCCAGTCAAAATCACCAAACACGTAGTAGATTAATTTCAGTTAGACGTACAAAGTACTACAAACTAAAGATACGCAACTTAAAATATTTTATGTGTACAATAAATCCAAACAGTACGATTGAGTAGGCCTACACGTAAAAACCGCCAAAAATGCAAACTAAACCGAATGCTCCATTTCGCTAAGGGGGATAGGGGAGACCGGGGCATAATGGGATACCGGTTACCGGGGCATAACGGGAAACTTGAATATTAAGTATCCCATTATGCCCCGGTCTCCCCTACTCATGTATGGGGGATACTCTATTTCGTGAAACCGGCATGCGACGAGGCTCGCAACACACGAACTGCATCACCAAGCACTGGCAAGCTGTCCCTCGCAGATGGTAAATGACGCTGCACCACGTCATCATCCCTTAGTTACCGGTTCTACATGTGAAGAAGGACATTCTTCGCAGCAGGCCATTGCTAATGAGAGCGTGAACGCAGATAAAATGGTCAGCACCAATCCAAGGACTCTCTGGGCCTTTCGAAATTTGATCACGAAACTGTCAGTAACCTCAAACCCTTTAGTACGGACAAGTACATGTTGGGTACAATATTATTACTTTCCTTTTACCAATAGCTTACCTCGTGTGATCTTACCTTACTTCTTTTTACATTACCATGCCTTCCAGTTATTGCGTGCACAGTATCTGAAGGTGTCCTGTTCTAATTGGACGTCTTCGTGGAACATTTCGTCCTTGTCTGCTTGACTTAACATGAATTGCATTTCACGAAACATTAAGGGTCGTCCTCTGGATTGCCAATTAGCCAGGTGCAGGTGAACGGGAATAATGGCTTCTAAGAAACTGCGATGGGGCAGCACATGTAAAGCACAAAGACCAAATGATCTCTGTGCGTGTGCGTGTGTGTGCGTGCGCCGTGCGTGCGTGTGTGTGTGTGTGTGTGCGTGCGTGCGTGTGTGTGTGTGTGTGTGTGTTGTGTGTACGTGTGTGTGTGTGTGTGTGTGTGTGTGTGTGTACGTGTGTGTGCGTGTTTGTGAGTGTGTGTGTGTGTGTATGCGTGCGTGCGTGTGCGTGTGTACGTGTGCGTGTTTGTGTGTGTGTGTCTGCGCGTGTGTGTGTGTGTCTGTGTGTGTTGTGTGTACGTGTGTGTGTGTGTGTGCGTGTGTGTGTACGTGTGTGTTGTGTGTACGTGTGTGTGTTTGTGTGTGTGTGTGTGTATGCGTGCGTGCGTGTGTGTGTACGTGTGCGTGTTTGTGTGTGTGTCTGCGCGCGTGCGTGTGTGTGTTTGTGTGTGTGTGTTGTGTGTGTGTGTGTGTGTGTGTGTGTGTGTGTGTGTGTGTGTGTGTGTGTGTGTGTGTGTGTGTGTGTGTGTGTGTGTGTGTGTGTGTGTGTGTGTGTGTGTGTGTGTGTGTTGTGTGTGTGTGTGTGTGTGTGTGTGTGTGTGTGTGTGTGTGTGTGTGTGTGTGTGTGTGTGTGTGTGTGTGTGTGTGTGTGCGTGCGTGTGTGTCTGCGTGCGTGCGTGTGTGTGTGTGCATGTGTGTGACGATGTGAGAGGAGAGAAGAGAACAGGACAGGACAGAAGAGGAGAGAATTACACAACGAAATAGTGATTGTGAGTGTACATGAGTGCGAAGAGTTAACGACCTAATTTTCTCAGCCTTGGCATGCTATTCCAAGGTTGTACGCATTCAAAAGGTTTTATCTTATCCCGTTTGGCTGCAGTGTTACCAGGAAAGGCTGATGACCAGACGAAGTGCATTCGGTGCAGACGACCATCAGGGCTGAAGAGAATTCGATCGACCCCATGCAGAGTTAATTATTTATATTATTCACAGGAATCAGAACAACCTGTTCTCATCAGTCCATCACAACATCCGATCGCCATCATCATTATTCTCATCCGATGCAACAGACACATACAGACACCCCAGCAGCAGCAGCAGCAGCAGCAGCAGCAGCAGCAGCAGGAGCAGGCACCGTCGTTAGACAATCGCATCCCATCATAAAATGGATGTTCACACATCGACTTCACTCCCACGCAGCTATATATGGCTCCATATTAGAATTCATCACACGTTTAATACGCAATATGGTGATTGTGGCGTGATGTGATAGCATCCCGAAGGACAAACAAACCACATAATAGGCCTACACGTACATACACACATAATTGCATACAATACGCATACACATGTATACACCCTCATACACGTATATACATATATACATACACAGTCCATGCACACATACATCACGCATACGTTCATACATATATATATATATATATATGCATACTCACATACATACATACATACATACAATCATACATACATACATACATACATGCATACAAACATACGTGCATATATACGTACGTACTTACATGCGTAAATACATGCATTCGTATACATGCATTAAATTACAATGCATGCAAACATATAGGCATACATACAATAAGAAACAAATATATACATAAGCATACATGCAAACATAATTATATTTATACATGCATACATGCTTACATGTGTATAAATAGGCCAAAGTGATTGGAAGAGAAAGCAATAATTAATATTGGACAGGATATTATGAAGTATCAACTCTGTCATTTAAATAGAGCTTTAATAATGTGGTGGTGATTATGTTTGAATATGACGACGACGACGACGACGACGACTGATGATGATGATGATGATGATGATGATGATGATGATGATGATGATGATGATGATGATGATGATGATGATGATGATGATGATGATGATGATGATGATGATGATGATGATGATGATGATGATGATGATGATGATGATGATGATGATGATGATGATGATGATGATGATGATGATGATGATGATGATGATGATAATAATAATGATGACGACGACGACTGATGATGATGATGATGATGATGATGATGATGATGATGATGATGATGATGACGACTGATGACGATGACGACTGATGACGATGACGATGATGATGATGATGATGATGATGATGATGATGATGATGATGATGATGATGATGATGATGATGATGATGATGATGATGATGATGATGATGATGATGATGACGACTGATGACGATGACGACTGATGACGACTGATGACGACTGATGATGATGGTGACGATGATGACGACGACGATGATGATCACCATTATAGGCCCTAATCATTTTCAAATGTCTGTCCGATTTAACTCGTTTTATGCCGTTCCTCGCGTCATCCTATAACAAGGGAGTCTTAATCCTGGACAATGCGGTCTTGGTCTTGGACCAGGCGGTCTTGGTCTCGGTCTTGGTCTTGGACCAGGCGGTCTTGATCTTGGACCAGGCGGTCTTGGTCTCGGTCTTGATCTTGGACCAGGCGGTCTTGGTCTCGGTCTTGGTCTTGGACCAGGCGGTCTTGATCTTGGACCAGGCGGTCTTGGTCTCGGTCTTGGTCTTGGACCAGGCGGTCTTGGTCTCGGTCTTGGTCTTGGACCAGGCGGTCTTGCATGGTCTCGGTCTTGGTCTTGGACCACGCGGTCTTGGTCTCGGTCTTGGTCTTGGAATGTTGGGTCTCGTGCACAACACTGCAAGGACACAGGTCGCGTTTGCTGCTGCTGGACTATATATATAGACACACACATACACACACACGCACATACACACACGTACATACACACACAAGCACATGCATGCACATACACACACAAACACACACATGTATATAATATGTCTTCTGTATGAATAGTACGTGTGAGTCGTCGTCGTCTGACGATCCGTGGACCTCTTTTTTATGGCTCCTAAAACATCTGCAGCGCAAATAGTTACGGTAATGATAATGGTGGAACTAGTGTTGGTGCATGGTCGTGGTGGTCGTCGTCGTGGTGGTGGCGGTGGTTGTCAGGGTCGAGGCCATGATGGTCGTGGCGGTTGAATTGTTAGTGACAGACAGACAGACAGACAGACAGACAGACAGACAGACAGGAAGACAGATAAACAGAACAGATAGACAGACAGACAGATAGACTATGACAATCAGTTACTTTCTAAGGTGTAAATACCGGCTATTTGGCGTATAGCGTGTGTGGGCGACATCCTTGGGACAAAGTGTCAATGTGTTGGGTCTTCTGCAGTCCAATCGACGTATAGGAAGCAAGTAGGAAGAGGAAGATGAGAAGGAGGAGGATTAGAAACAGAAGTAACGACAGAAAGAAGAGGAAGAATAGGAGGACAATGAGGAGGAGAAAGAAGAGGATGAAGAGTTATTGGGCGTAGGACGAGCAGGCGTGGAAGATATTAGGAGGATGAAGTGGACGAAAAGGAAGAGGAAGAGAAGGTAGGACGAGAAAGAAGACGAACAAGAGGAGGAGTTATGAGGAAGAGGATCGATATAAGGATTGACTCTGGCAAAAGCATCAACCCCTTATCCCACGTTGCTAATTAGTTCCTTCCATTTTATTTCCTTTGTCCGGAATCGCAGAGCGTCCCACTGGGTAGGCGATTAAAAGAACAAAGCTGGACAAACCTCGCCCACCCTCTACTCAGCTGCCCCTATATTCTCTGATCGATTCCTTTGCACGGCAAACTACGTTCTAATGGGAAAACCCTTAGCCTAAGTTGTTAATGTCCTACACTACAAAGGCGCCATATAAATATTCAGACGCATACGTATATCCTACGCGGAGGCTACCAGCGGATGGTGTAATGTAAATGCGGGATTTACGACGGCGTTCGAGGAACTTTCTTAGAAGAACCATTATTGCTGTCCTATTTCGAGAAACTTGCCTAGGGACTGGACGGACCCACGCCAGCATAATAGAGCGTGTACGTAAGTTGGGAAACAGCGCTGGTGCAACAGAGAAAATCTCGTCTGACTGGAAACATTAATTATAATAATAGCACCGGATCTGATTAGAAACAACCCACGCAGTTTTGGTGTCATTGCACTTAATCTGAGCCTCGCCAAGCCCATAGTCATATGAGCTCATACATGTATGTCCGCTTACGCCCGAACTCTTTGGTCAAATCTTCTCGCTATACAGACTAAGCCCAACCCTAAGCAAACAATCCGTGTCAATAACGTAAACAAATAATCGATGCAATTTTCATAGAAACTTAACAATATACCTTACGCCCGATCTTCACTACAATAGTGTAAAGTAAGTGTCACATGCGTATGCCGTAGGTTTAATCGTGGGTGCAATCTGTGAGCGTATGATTTGTGTACAATTCAGCTATTGCTATATCATATTAATTTTTTTAGTTGATTGCCTACAATAAAACTAATCGAAACATCAAAACACAGAGTTATTGAGCTACTGAATTTTTTGTCTAAAAAATTAAGAAAATTTTTCGAACTTTAGCAATCAAAAGTTAAAGATAAACAGCTTGGCTACCATAGCTTGCAATTAGAACACTGGTGAGAGATATTATTAATACCAGAGGATGCATGTTTGCAGCTGTCCACTGGTTTAACCTAGAGTAACTGTTTTCGTCGCCGCAGTTTTGCAAATAACTGCTAAAATGTTGTTTATTTGCATACTTACTTCAAACATTACGGTTCCCCTGCAGTGTACGGATTCTAATAATAACCAGGTTTGCCATTTCTTGGGATAAGGGGTAAACAGTACTTCCTACAAATTGGTTCCGACTATATCGCTACTGAGACAAACATTTCCCATTCCTCTGGCTTTCACCCCCACTCCACTCAGGCACTCACGGCTTCTTACCACAACTCGCACCCTATAATATTAACCTCGATAACCTTAATACTCTAGCTGAACTCAATGATCTGCAATTATATTAACCATAGCCCTCTAGTCATCGATTGATTTCCTAAATCACCCCACCCGCCTCCGAAGGGGTTGCTGACTCGCACCAGTTGCAGTATCTCTGAGCTTATCGCACCTGGAGTACATTCCTCGTACAGGTCAATGTCATAACATCGGAGAAAGAATCTAATTCACAGATCCATATGATAAGCCTACAGAACTCTGAATTCCTGAATACGCCCGCGAGTTTGATTAGGCGAGCTATTTATTATTCATAAGGCGAACTATTTATTATTCATAAGGCGAACTATTTATTATTCATAAGGCGAACTATTTATTATTCATTAGACGAGCTGTCGTCTGTTGAAGACAAATATCCTTTCACCTTTGCGGAAAAGTGAAGAGAATTCCAACGACAGCGCAAATTGTTATGTGGCACGAAATGCAGCTGAATGGGAAGTAATTAATTATTTATTACAAAATTAACGTGTATACATTGTATTGTATTGTATTGTATTGTATTTGAACACTTGTTATAGCGCCCCAACCAGATTGCCCATTCAGAGGCGCTCCCGACTACTGCGCGAACGCTGAGTCGGAGTTTCACGCCGAAGCGCATGAGCAATTGCGAGTGAAGGACTTGCCCAGGGTCCCTACGCGGTGACTTTGAGGTGGATCCGAACCCGCAACCCTCCAGCTGCAAGGCACCGAACATACCCCTACACCACCGCGCCCCAGTTGTATTGTGATGTGTTGTATTGTGTGTTGTATTGTACTCTACGTTTATAATGCGACCGAGCCACCCGCAGTAAAGATCCGAGAAATTAATCTCTGATAATCCGACCCGACCGGGAAGCGAACCCGGGGCGTATAAACCCTGAGATTCACTTTAATTACGTGCCTGAACTCTCGTAGTGTTAACAATCTAGTGTAACAGACTAACAGTGTGTGGTCCTGGACCTATAGGCTTTATACTTTTATAGATTTGAACTTTGGGGAATGTAGTGTCGGCCTTGACGTCTCTGTCTCGATACAGTCTCTAGGCGAACCTAACTTATCGTTTAGGATAGATCAGCTAACATCTCGTCTCGGTCTCGTGGCAAAACTCTCGGGATCTGACCTTCATCCTGGGACAAGACGTCTCAGATCTCGTTTCAGCCTTCCCGTTGGCATCGCGAGTCGCGACTCGTAAAATATGTATACTATAATAGCCGGAAAGAAGTTGAACACGGCGCTATAGATAGTTACTTAAGTAAGTAAATAAGTATATTCTTTAGTACGCCACTTGCAAACGCACAATGGGACACACAGCATAAAACAATTAGTAGGCCTATAATACAACGAAGTAATAATTAGCAATTATTATTATTATTATATGTAAATTAAAAGTTGATTAAATGACTGAAAACACCTATAATAAATACTTGATCAACGATAATTAGCTGCAATCCGTTGTGCATCTCAATTAACTTATAATTTTCAATAACCTTTTCATCTGAATTAGCGTCTCATTTCAATAGGCCTATACCGTACCTTTACAACTTCCTGTTTCCGCAAAACCAATCGTGGCGCTTAACGTAACAGGCATGCAGTAAGTTATCTTCAGTGCGCTATAGCAACGTCACTCTAATTCCTGTAAAATTTTAAACGATTCCGTTTCTCATAATACTTTCTGTGTATTTGGCATGTGAAACTTGGGATCAACCATGTTCTTCAATACAAAATAAAGTAGCTTGATGACTCTTTTGAAAAGAGTAGCAAACGGATGACGTCAAGGCCGTATCTAGGGGGGGGGGTGTTTTGGGTGTTTAAACACCACCCAAAATTAAATAATGTAAAAATGAAATATTGCAGTTACTACGACAAGCCCCTTAGTCGGTTGACTCGTGTCGGCTTACTCAAGGACGAGTAAAACACCCTCCGAAACAAAATCCTAGCTACGGCCTTGGATGACATTACGTCAATAAGCTACTTCAGCTTTATCAGTGCGCATGCGCAGCCAGTTTACTTTTACTTCCGGTGATAGTTCACCTTTCATAAACAAACTGAATGGTGCCGGTAGCGATGTTGCTATGATCTACTTTGACGCAAATATTAGAAGGTATTTGATTGCCACGAGTTCATGTTTAACTCGATGAAGTTGTCTTGTGGCATCTTTCTGTTATAAATTTCTTCAAATCATCTACATTCCATCGATTAAAGTCGTCCACTTTGAACGATTCGTCTAAGCTATCCGCCATGTTTCGCTTTGTTTATGAACGGGGAACATAGACATCTTACATTTAATATATGATGTCTATGGCAGGGAACTATCACGTTTCCCGTCATGCCTTGTGGGAAAAATAAAGCTGAAATAGCTTATTGCTTGCTGCCTTCTAGTAGGCTATAGTATTATTGGTAAACTCCAAATTTCACAAGCGCTAGGCGCAGGGCACCAGCTTATTCACGAGCGCACTTGTCGACCAATGGTACCAGTCTATAGAAATCAGTTACACTGATATCCGTCTGCCTTAATTATTTATTTAATTAAATAGCTGCTGCATGACTTTAGGCTATAGGCAAACGACCGGAAAGCCTACAGCTTTGTTTAGTCTATAGTTTGTTTGTTGTCGGTCGGTCTGTCTCGGTGGATGTATTATCATTAAGATTAATTAGTTAACGTCTACATTTCAACACCGGAAGTAACCAAAACGAAATAACATTACATAAAAGCAACCTAACTACAACGAAAGTAGATAGATTGCAAGCGAAAATCATCAAATTATTTGAATAGTCAAAACATCGCGAAACATCCTGAAGCAGAAGTCAACAATTAAAGTGACGCCTTGACCGAGTATACAGACCAATAGCTGAGCTCGTGATTTTTTTGCAATACATCAACCCGTTAGAAAGAGGCTACATGTTTAACCTATTTAGGCCTACATTAAAACAGTATAAAAAAAACGCCGAGGGAGGGCAATAAAAATACATTTTCACAGTATACTTATTAGTTATTACTCATAATTTAAGGGATATACACATTATACATTTTATACAAGCGCTACCTCCTGCAGTGGCATAACTACAGGCTCCCAGGACCGGCAACAAAAGCAAAGGCTGGCGGCCCATCCTGAGAGGCTAAGTAACTCACAGCAGGCCCGCTTGAGCATCCCTTTAGTCGAAGAGCTTAAACGTGGTAGTAGGTCTACTACTTATTCTGATTCCACCATCACTTATAGGCTATATATTGTTGTATTTAGGTCACCTAATTTGAGTAGACCTATAATTCTAGATTTTATTTTTTCTGTTCTGGTTGATTTAGTATTTTTCCGTTCGGGCCACGTGATGTGGCTTTTATGTGTGGTAGGGTAAAGCGAATGACTGTTTCTGCGAAACCTCGGAACATGGCTCAAATTCGTCGAAAGCCGCAATTAAACCGTTTCCCACAGCCAGACACTCGTTACGGTAATGTAGCAGCAGCGTCATTTATTGGGCAATTTAAAGTTGGTACCAAAGTTAATGACTGCCACAACGAATAGTCACATCGTCAGAATTCACGCCTATAGACACATTTATTCTGAGGTTGCGGTTGCTTTTTATTCACAAAAATACTGCTCGTCAAAGCTAAGATTTATAGACAGACAGTTTGATGTAACTTTATATATAGCCGCAGGCGTAAGTAGCAAATAATATTTTGCATAAACAACTGCTCTACACGTCAGATAAGGGTAGGCGGGCGCTTTTGAATTTCAACTTTCCTTACGAGTCATCTTTAGCTGTACAGATAAGCCACACCCTCATCTTTCGGTTCAACGAATGTTAAACATAGTCAGCAAACTCAAACCTTCACACGTGTAATTATAATTATTTGAACATATACGGCGGGATAGTCGATGTAACAATTAAGTTAATTCGTTAATCAGTATCAGGAATCTTTTCAGGATATGTCAAGTATAGCACAACAACCACGTCTTTATGTTCGCAATGTAAACCATGATGCATGCAGAGGGGAAATGTCGTCGTGTTACCCACAGCTCTGTGCAACCTATAAATAATTCTGAGCATTGAACTGGTCTGATGAATCCATTTTAGGACATCCTTTGGCCTTTGCCATTGACGTCTTTCGTCTTCAGTCTTCTTCATTTTCCTAACTCTCGTGTTTATTTCGTCTACTCTTTTACTGTAGGCAAAGCTAGCCTAATTTCTCTCTTTTTATTATTATTATTATTATTATTATTATTATTATTATTATTATTATTATTATTATTATTATTATTATTAATATTATTATTATTATTATTATTATTATTATTATTATTATTATTCCTCTAAGATCAGAGTTCTAGGGCCCCATTGTAGCAAGGCATGCGACAGCGTTGAATCGCTGGACAGTAACAGAGATCTTTTGAAAAAGGAAGAAGGTTTCTTGTGGATCTTCCGTTGTTCTGGTCAACCGTCTGCCGAGTTCCTTGACGAAAGCCAGGCCCTCCTGGTCCAAAGGTCCCATCGTCTCTATCGCGATTGGAGTAAAAAGGTATCTTGTTTGAAGCTCCTCGTATTTGTTCTTCTTTCTAGTCGCGGCTATTTCCGCCGCTCCTCCCGCCGCTACAGCTGTCTCGACCAAGTACGACGGCGCAAAAGTGTCTACAATTGTGACATCCCAAATCAGGGAACGCCCGTTATTCCATGGAATCAGGGTTTGGCCATCTGGTCTTTTCCCATCCAATCGGATGTTTATTATTATTTAATGTGTTTATTATTATTATTATTATTATTATTATTATTATTATTATTATTATTATTATTATTATTATTATTATTTTTATTATTATTATTATTTCTATTATTATCATTATTATTATTATTATTATTATTATTATTATTTTTATTATTATCATCATTATTATTATTGTTATCATCATCATCATCATCATCATCATCATCATCATCATCATCATCATCATCATCATCATCATCATCATCATCATCATCATCATCATCATCATCATCATCATCATCATCATCATCATCATCATCATCATCATCATTATTATTATTATTATATTTTTATTGTTGCTGATGTTGTTGCAGTTGTTGTTGCTGTAAATATTATTGTTGTTATTTTTATAACTGTTCTTGTTATTGTGATCATTATTATTGCTGCTATTATTATCATTGTTATCGTTATTGTTATTGTTATTATTATTATTATTATTATTATTATTATTATTATTATTATTATTATTATTATTTATTATTTTTATTATTATTATTATTATTATAATTATGTGTGTGTTATTGTAATTATTATTATTATTATTCACAATTTGACCACATTGTCGAAACAGTGCAGTATTGGCGTGAGCACAGATAAGCCTAATGACCGCCCAATTTAAGTGCGCGTGGTTAAGCGTGATAAGTTGGGATGAGTGATGAGTGGATTATTTATTAAGTGATACGCTTTTAACTGTGGAGCTTCAAATCAATCAGAGGAGTGTAGGACTCTGTCACCGTTGATGCAGGCGATCTATAAAAGTGGAGCCACGAATTCGTTATCGGAGATTCTAAGTACTTGGTAAAATGTAAAAATGCTGACTGCGATTGCATTCAGAGTATATTGTAGTACACGTTGCATTCCGTTTATGAAATGCTTGCGACGACTTGAGAGGTTTCGTTCGAAGTGGCATGTAGGATGTAGGATTGCATGTTCCCGTCGGACCCAGGCGCCGCCGCTTCAACCTCAAACAACGTAAGCCGCCGCCGCCGCGCCTCAGGTGACTAACTGATAGTCATTATCTTTGCATGACTCCGTCTTGGCCTCTAGCGAACGTATACATCCACGCCCCAGATTCACTGACCTTGCCTCTGTTCTATTATGTGCTTGAAATAAATATGCCATTGTTACATAACCCTATAGGCCATATGTATTTAATTCAAAATTTCCTTTGAGCGTAGGTTTAGCTATGTAGTCTATTATACAGTCTATGGCGCTGATGAGAAATGTAAGTCTGTCTGACAAGCCTTTCCCCCGTCTACAGTTGCTGCACTTAAAAGAACATCCATAAGCCTACAATAAATCGTGACGCATAATTATATATTGAAAAAAGGACCTTTTTAAACTCGGTACAAAACAGTCAAAACCACGATGACATCAACAATGCTATAGTTTAGAACCAAATATTTTTAGAAGAGAACTATTCTTAAAATCATTTTCAAGAACTATATTCTTCAACGTCATTGTTGCAATTCAATTTTGCAAGAACTATATAATTATGACCAGCGTCATTGTTGCAATTCAATAGCGCGTTGACGTCATAGCTCATTCTATGACGAACTTCTAACAGCGAAACCGACGTTGAATGTAGCTTTGGTCAGCGCATTTTCATCGTCTTCTTCGCCTGCGATAATTTTTGTGAGTTTACTTGGAAACCTGCCGACTGCGCGAGCCGTGTTTTCTCCATTTAATGCGTTTCCTATGCTCTCCCGGTCTGACCAGTCTTCTTCATCTGCCTTGATGTCTTAGCGGGGGACAGCTTTACTTCGAAATCATTAGTCGATGTCTGTTATTGCCCATCGGAGAAGAACGGCGCTCTTGGCACGACGATGACGACGACGACGACGACGATGATGATGACTATGACGCACGCATGCGCAGACGCTGGCCAGTCAGACGGATGACGAACGCTTGTATTATCGCTCAGTTTAAGGGCGATGGCGGTGGCGATGGCGCGCGCTTTGCGGTCAGTCACCGCTGGTGGTCGGTAAAGGCAGAAGAGCGAATGACTGGACAAGGGAATGGAACGCATTGACCACGTATACTCATCCACACCCACGTCGGCCCCACCCACATGCCTCTCTTCGGAGTAATAAGTGGTGGAATGGGACATGTGTAGACGGGTAGACATCTGATCGCTTCCGCAAAAGGTCAGACGTATAAATATGCAGTATACTGTGGTGATGAACTCCCAATCGCACTGTGGCCAAGCACGTAAATTGTCTAGCCAGTACCAAAACAGGACGACTGCTGTGATTTGGAATTGTTGCTACGTCAATATGATATGTATCACTGGTGGTGTCACTGCTACACGAAATGAAACAATTTAACTATGGCTGAGGTCTTGTATACCATGGAGCATTTTGCAATTGTTTTAGACTGTTTAGCCTACATAGTACTTTTATAAATAAAATATTGTAAGTCATTACCAACGCTGTGATTGCGATGTTTCAACAGATCGTGTGGCACTGAATTCGGAATTAAAAAATTCTATGAACGTCTATTTTTCTCGTTGCGTCGCCTGTTACAAATAATGAAACCTGATAGCTTACCAAAGTAAACAACTAAAAGCTAGACACCTAACTTTCAAAAAAGGTCCTTTGCGTTTCCGAATTTTTCTGTAAGAAACGACCGAAAGCTATTTAACGTAACTCAGCCGAGTACTTCGAACACAAACTCAAACGTGAACATAGCCGGAGTGATCCTATTGAAGTGTCTATCCTGGCCATGGGCGCCCGTATAAATAGGGGCAAGAGGGGGCACTTGACCCCTGGAAAATTGACACCTATTTTTAACTATTACTTTAACAAATTTCTTCGCACTAAGGCACTAATGATACTAATGATACACAAAGTGAAACTGAGAAATTTCACTTCAAGTAAGAATAATTTTGTTACTTATATCTACCTCTATGAAAAATACCCATGCTCTTGATTTCCTGTTTTGCATTTTTCAAGCTCCTGCTAAAAACTTTTACCGTGACCATTGTGTTTTGCCCCTCCTGCAAATATATCTGCAGGAGCCCATGATCCTGCAGACCAATAACATGACCTAATATACTTGCACTGTCTGCATGGTTGTCAGTTCCATGCGCGGAACGGCCTTTGCAGCCACATTAGCGTCTATTGCTATCAGCCATGACTTCACAGCAAGACCAGTATACCTTGTATTCTGCAGCAGCACACATTGGTGTGTATTGGATTTAAGGAGGCACTGATACTGAAGACGTTGTTGGCCTCCGAGGTCACAAACAATTCGACGATACGACCAATGTCATTAATATCAGCTTTTATAAATGATCGATTACAATTACAATATCGTAATCGTGATCCTATATCTGAGATTTCTACAGCGCCCAAAAAGCGAAGTAGCGGGAACCAGTGTATTCAATGGCGCTCAGTCAAAGCAAAATCGATAGGCAGATATGAAGCTTCTGTTTTAACAGAAAACAGGCAGAAAGAGAGATAATAAATATATATTTTCGTTTATTCAACAATCCGGTTGACACACCGCAACCGGTTACAGTGTACAATTATGCAATTCACAAGACACAAATCTTAACTACTAACAGAACAGACAGCCTGCAAACACAAAGCATATCCGGGATAATCCGCCCAACGGGGGCTCGAACTCGGTACCTCTCGGTCACTTTGCCAGATGTTATCCAATGCATCACGGGGCGATAGGATTGCATTCAGAGGAGGTCAGCGTCAATAATAGGCATAAACCAAACAAGGCTGAAAGTTTTATATAGTAGAATGTTGTTGGATGTCGTATTCAATTATATCGAAGGTTATTGAAACATTCATGAAACGGAAACAAGCTTACAGTATACATAGACGGAAGTAAGTATAATATAGTTAGTAGTGATTCATTCTAGTGTCGTTTGGTAAAACCAGACTGGTGGTAGCTAGAGGGGAGTTCTTTTTGAAGCTGTGGTTTCTTTAGAAGAGGACGTGACTAACGAGTGTTTGAAGAGGATGGAGAAATTGTCAATGGACAATTGGAGGTTAATTACATTGGTAATGATGGGAACTAGGACAGATAGACAGTAACTCAATAATAATAATAATAATAATAATAATAATAATAATGTGGGTATTGGATCAATTTCACATAGCTATTCAGCTGTCGAAGAACAAGGAAGACAATTTTATTTTGAAGTGGGTATGAGAAGTTTCAATTGAGGAATTGGTTTTTAGTCTTTCACAGAAAGCGAGGCTATAGGGGATCGGGAATGAGCGAGTGAGGAGACAGCAGACGGGATAGAACTAGGGAGGGACTAAGCGAAGGAAGGAGGGAGAGAAGGAGGAAGGAAGTTCCCTTAATTCCTCCCTCCCTGCCTTCCACCTGCCTCCCTGCCTCCATGCCTCCCTCCATCCATCCGTCCCTCCTCCCTCCCTCTCTTCCTTCCTTCCTTCTTTCCTTCCTTTCTTCCTTCCTTCCTTCCTTCCTTCCTTCCTTCCTTCCTTCCTTCCTTCCTTCCTTCTTTCCTTCCTTCCTTCCTTCCTTCCTCCCTTCTGAAGAGAGAAGAAAGTCACCGAATGAAGGACAAAAGGGAGGAGGAAATGGATGGAGACGAACATTTGGAATGTGCATGGATGAGGCACAGTCTGACCACACATGACCAGTGAGCACACATCCTCACACAGATTCAAGGTGAGGGTCAGGACAAGCGACTGCGGCGAGGGAGGGTACAGCAACAACGCCGTATGGCACATGATAACAACACCCATAGATGACGGGCTGCTGCATACAGATGACCACTGTTTAACTGGCTCTTAGCATTGCACAGCACGCACATGCGTCTTCATACACGTACGTACATAAAAGCACGTACCCTGACGTACGTACATACAGACATAAAAACGTACTTGTACGTACATACGTACATACATACTTACCTACATACATACATACATACCCGCATGCATACATACATACATAGCCCTACATACACACATACATACATAGCCCTACATACATACATATACATACATACATACATACATACATACACATAAATATACATACATACATACATACATACATACATATTTACATACTTACGTACGTATACGTATGTACATACATATACAGATATGCATACATACATACATATCTGCCTATTGATCAGTTTACCTATAGCCTAGACATGCACCAGGATACACTATTGCATTTGGGTTACTTAATTGCTTCTAGAGGAAAATGGTCAGTGTAGGTGAAAACTACCTAATAGGCTATAGGCGTTAATGGACTTCGTTCCGAACCCAACAGCCTTTATTATTATAATTATGCAGGCAATAGATGTTATAAAGTGTTCCAAATCATATAATGTGCAGAATGCAGATACTGGTCGTTACTGCTCTGCTCTCATTCAATTCATCGGAGCAGCAGTAATTATCTTATCATGATCCACCCTCAGACATAGGCCTATCATAGAACAGATGCAATGGTTCAGTCGGTACCAACCAGTTTTTTAAACAGGAAGCTACAGATTATTATCCCATGCGATAAATTTCATGCATCCACAATTATCGACTCGCGGTCACTTACGACGATGAAATATAGGCTAATCGTGTGCGAATATATATATATATATATATATATATATATATTAGACGTATATATATATACATATAAGGGTGGGCCCGATAGCGCATTGGATAACATACTGGCATAGAGAGCGAGAGGTCGAGGTCCGTAGGCGGACATGCTTTGTAGGCCTAGGCTGCTATTAGCACCGTGTATTGAAGGCTGTCTGTTCTGTTAGTAGTTAAGATTTATGTCATCTGTCATATGTGTTCTCGTGAATTGTTTCAATTGCATAATTGTACAGTGTAACCTGTTGCGGTTTGTCAACCGGATTGTTTCACTAAAGAATATTATTAATATATATATATATATATATATATATATATATATATATATATATATATATATATATATATATTAGACGTATAGTCCGTTTCGCACGGGTTTTCTCAACCCTTATATATGGTTTCCGCTTCGTATATATAGTTATCCCCGCCTTCGGATGACGTACTTTGGCTGTTACTCACCGGCTTCGTCTGAGTCGCCTCCGTTGTGTAAAATTACTTGTCGCCCCCTAGCGAATGGACGCGCTGCGGTCAGACTCGAGCGTAATTTCTAACGATATTTAATGTAAACTTGAAATGTACTTATATATCAGAATTTAAGCTACAGATCAAGGTGAAAGTAGTTGCGTTTACCTTGAAATACCGCAGAAGAACGTCGGCACAGTGTTGCATTCGATAGGTTTTAGAGGGACAGACAAACATATATATTATATACAGACAAACTTTTAGACTTATGGTTTAGAAATGATGCAATCATTGCAATGCCAAAAAATGCACTCCTTTCGCTCTTGGAAACAGTTTCTAACGAATACATTTATGAAGAAGTTGACAAAGTGCAATGTGTGCAGGTCAAGCGCAGTCGTCATAAAAACCTATGATAATTAATTATACATAATATTTGTGTGTGTGTGTGTGTGTGTGTGTGTGTGTGTGTGTGTGTGTGTGTGTGTGTGTGTGTGTGTGTGTGTGTGTGTGTGTGTGTGTGTGTGTGTGTGTGTGTGTGTGTGTGTGTGTGTGTGTGTGTGTGTGTGTGTGTGTGTGTGTGTGTGTGTGTGTGTGTGTGTGTGTGTGTGTGTGTGTGTGTGTGTGTGTGTGTGTGTGTGTGTGTGTGTGTGTGTTAGGGCTCTCAAACAGATTTGAAGTGAAGGAGAGGTCTGTGGTCTGTGGTAGGCTATAGACAGAACAACAGTTATGCAAACCACCAAGTTCCGAAGTGTACGTCCTTTATAATCATCATCATCATCATCATCATCATCATCATCATCATCATCATCATCATCGTCATCATCATCATCATCATCATCATCATCAATAACCATGGGCTCAGTGCCCGTAGGTGTACGATGCCTTCTTCACCTCCTGTATGCCTCCCTCTAAATCCGCCACTACATGTATATATATGCTTATGTACAGCAAAAGGATTTAACCGCATATTCAATTTATTTACAGTTTTAAGAAGGTGGGCGATAGTCTCAGGGTTGAAGTGCCAGACTGTCAGCCCAAAAGTCTGAACTCAGCTGAATGATTTCTGTTCCACAGTCACCCGTAGCGCACTTCCCCATAAATTGAGTACTGTACTGCATCGTCAATGGAAAGATCAGACGGCAAGGGAATGGATTGGACGGGCCTGCCTTTATATGCTGACTGCCGAGGTTAGGAAGAATGAAGTGGAAAACGCCAGAGGCGAAAATCGGTACATAACTTTGAGGGGGACAGATTTTTAGGGGGGCCGGATTTTTGCATTTTTGGGAGGACAGATAGGTCCCAGTCAAAACTTTGGGGGACAGTTTCCCCCCCTCGCTCACCCCTCTGATTTACGCCACTGGCAAACGCTAACTGGACAAACGGACGGACGGGCGAGTTACAACCATCTGATGTTGGCTCAACATGCGACTGGTTCGTTGGTTGGCTTGCTGTGGCTGGCCAGGCGGATTGCTGACGGGCCAACTCTTTGTACAATGAACGATTTGATACAATTAAAATACTGGGGCATTCATATGCAAGCAATATGGCAGCCATCGGTATCATGGTCCTACTCCTAAACATAATAATTATTTAGCAAACGCTTTACTGTTAATTTAGACCACGCTGGATGTGTTCCATATTTGTGTGTTGAACCTGTTATGCATATTATTATACCCTGCCAGCATGCCCATAAAAATTTAATGGGACTCATATGGGCCATATATGGATCCTATATGGGGGATATGAGTCCCACATGAGTCCCATATGCTGGCAGGATAGCCGGCTGTAAAAATAGTCATGGACTCATAGGTCATAGACACAGAAACCCGATAGCGCTGTAGGTCTACACATCTGGACTATATACATACATGTGATTGTCCTATTGGACAAAACAGATTTTATTTGAAACTGTCAATTAAAGAAAATTCACCTCCCGCAGCCTTTTCTCCGTATAATTAATACGACACACAAACACACACACACACACACACACACGCACGCACACACCCACACACTGTGACACAAACACTGTCACACACACACACACACACACACACACACACACACACACACACACACACACACACACACACACACACACACACACACACACACACTGTGACACACGCAAACACGCACGCACACGCACATATGTATGTGTGCGTGTCTGTTTTGCGTCTGCAACAGACACACAGATAGAGAGACACGCAAGCATAGATGCAGATACAATCTGTAGTGTTTTTGCGAGCTGTATGGATGTCAAAAATGTCTTGCCTGAAGAGCTCATCATAACCTTAGTATAGGTAAACAAGATTTTGCGGTTATCTGCCAACGGTCATTGCACACTTAAGGGTCTTTCGTGTTAATCAGACGAGTCTTGATGCGCCGCTGATTGCAAGGCGTGACAACTCATGACATGCCGCTGCATTCAAATCTGCATATTTAAGCTAGCAAACGCAGCACTGCACTGTGCATGTCGCTCCAAATCGCTTAGGCCAAGTTAGATTTTTTCATGTATATAATTATGGCGTCTGGTTTGCTTACTTATTAGCCGCATAGTTTCGTCGTTTCTCTTCCATCTAGGCATTGCTAGCAGATAGAAAGCGCTACATAAACCTACAAGAGGCAGACGTCATTGTTGTCTGTTTTTATGCGGCAGTTAAGCAGACTAAGCCGCCACTCGGGGTCAACGAAGGGTTAATGGGCGGAGCTTTCCATTGACGGAGCCAGGCCGCCTCTGCGCGCCGCCACAGCCTAAGCCCAATGGCGTGGTTGTGCCTTGCTGGCTGAGGAGCGTAGCCTACGTGCGCCGTGGCCTCCGAATCGCCGCCGCCGCCGCAGAGCAAGGCGCCTGATACTTCTCAGAACTGACTGTTATTATTGGTATCTGGCTGCGACGGATTTCTGGCCGCGGCCGCTGTCCCTCCTCGCTCCTCCCGCGCGCTGGTGGCGTTTTCTTGGAAAATACCTTAAGCGAGGCGTCGATTTTCCCAGTAAAACGCGGGCTGGGGGCCCGATTTATGCTTAAAGCGTCCGTCCCTTCGTCTGTTGGATAGTAGGACAAGCAAGGCTAGCTCTCCTACCAGCGGCCGCGCATAGGGCCACGACTCTCTCTCTCTCTCTCTCTCTCTCTCTCTCTCTCTCTCTCTCTCTCTTCTCTCTCTCTCTCTCTCTCTATACTCGATAGTAACCGGATGGGCGTGCGTGCGTGCGTTCGTTCGTTGTGCCCTGTGGCGTCGGCAGCGGTGACTGTGGTCGCTAATTGAGACCAGAGCCTCGGTCTTACTCTGAAATCGTATATGTGCTTTTCACTAAATGGCAGAGCGTTATACGTTCGTAGAGGTCCGATGAGTTTAGTCAAGGGAGACACAGAGACAGAGAGGCGTGGGTCTGGAGACCAGTCAGACTTCTCTTACTTACCTAGACTTGTAGACTTGGACTTATTCATTCGCGCTTGCACTTCGGACTCAGCGTCGTCAAATTGGCGACAGATCCAGCTTCCAACCGGTTCGTTGTCCGCTTCTCGATATATTCCTGGAGATTGTTCCGTTCCGTAGAGTTCCCTGTGTGTTGAGGAGACTTTCTACCTTCAGTGACCAATGCACTGAATCTAAGTTGGAAAGAAGAGACGGAGGAGGAGGAGCAGGAGGAGGAGCAGGGCAGGAACAGCCTAAGATGCGATTTACAGCCAGCCTGCCTATGACGACTGATCGGGGTTTGGCAGGCAACCTGCCCAGGAACCACTGGGATCAATCCTTTGTCGACGTGGATCAGTTCCCAGTCGTGGACTCTCCTCCAGCCACGAACAACTCTCGAAGGAAATCGGAAGATTCCGGAAACTGGAATGGTACTCTGGAGTTGGTCTCTTTCAACCAAGGCCCCATTCCACAGTCGCCCTCTTCCATGACCTCGGGAAGGACGGTTGACTGTAAAGGAAAATCATTCCGCATGGAATCCGGAGTGCTGTCGGATTTTAGGATTCCGGGATTACGCTTCTGCAGATCACCGGAGGACCACCACCACATCTACCAGAACGGTGGAATCCAGTTGGATGATGGATCCAGTTCCGATGACGTCCTAGTGGACAGCGTCTCGCGGCTGACCATTAACAATGCGTGCTTCTTCTTCCCTGTCGTTCACCCTCCTCGAACTCCGACTGCGACCATTCCGCGGTCCTCGGTCCCCTGGCTGACCATCACCCCGTCAGGGAGTGAGACAGACACAGAGTCACGGTCGCAGTCGATCAGCTCGCAGGATTCATCCGACCAGGACAATGTCGGCGGATTAAGTCGGATAAGGGACGACTCTGGGATTGGAATGACGTGGTGCGGCGAGGTTCTTCCACGAAGAAACTCCTCTGCCCCTACACTCAATGAACTGAATGTCGTTGTGTGTAGACCTTCACCCTCGCCCATCGTTGAATTCCCCCACGAACCGCTGACAATGCCCGCACAGCATCCGAGTGCTACTGTCGCTGCCGGAGGAGTGGACAGCATCGTCGAAGAAGAAGACTCTTCGAGGGTCGACAGCTTGCTCACAGTCGAAGGCACAGGCCATGATGCCTACATGAGAGTGGCCAGGTAGGAAAAATATGATGATAGACTTAAGCATATGCACATATAGACATGTGGATAGAAATATATACACACAGAAACACATGCATACATCCACATATACACATGTGCACAGAAACAGATGCACACTGAAACACTTGTACACATGCACTTATGCACAATTATACATGCACTATAAGAAACAGTTTCATGCATGCACATATATGCATGTATATAAACACATATTCTATTGAAATTACATAGAGGTGTCCCTACTTAGCGGGATCTTTGATCCCTTCAGGGCCTTCCCTTGTGGCATTCAACAATCCATACTTAAAAGTGCAATCTGATTTGTAATATTATTGTTTATCGTTGTTTGGCTACAAATAAACGATTGATTGATTGATTGATTGATTGACATGCACCCATGCACATATACACATGCACACTGAAACATATGGATGCATGCACAGGAACACATGTGCAGAGAAACACATGCATGCATCAACAGACACGTAAGAAACAATATATCCATTAATATACTGTTGATTTGGTGTTTGAATAAAGGGCAATGTGATATATTCAAGGTATGCAGCAAAGTTCTTTGGTGAGAATATATTTATACCCTCACCCTCATTAAAGGTTCTGGAGATTAGAAATCACTATAGATTTGATGAATTGTGAAGAGTAATAGCAATCCCCACCCATTTCTGGATTGTCCAATACAACTGCCATTAGAAACGTGATGATGATAACGACGACGACGACGATGATGATTGTAGTATAATTTTACAGTGATTTTGAAACAGGAATTATGCATTACAGCTTTATTCTTTAATGTTCTGAAAACTTATGGTTCTTGATATCTAGCATATCATCAAAAAAATCATTACATGTATTTGTATATCTGGATCGTTGGATTCTCCATAAACTCATCTCTTATTTTACGACCAATTTATCCTTTGTGTTATTCACTATCCCATTGGCGAGGCAGAGTCTTTATTACTGTAATTAATTTTGTTTTTGTAATCATATCTCGTCAATAATAATTAATGCACGCATTCAGTTCGAATAAAAACTGCAAAGTTATGTATAAGACCTTATATGCATACATGTCCAATACAACTGTTCATGATTTATACATGTCTAGAGGTGTATTAGCTATATGTGTGCTGCTATTGTCTTCATACTTAATTATGGCATTGTTTTGTTTGGCATTGTATTCGGAGGTTCTCGTTGTGAATGATGTTCTGTAGTACTGTCTGATTGTTAAACGTGCACCGCTGCATGTAGCAGTGTTTGTTTTTGTGAATATCTGTAGTGTGGGTTGTGAATAAGCCGGCAACCCAGCCCGAAATTCTTCGTCTATTAGCAAGTTTAGGCACATAATTTCCAAGTGACGTAAGTTATCAATAGGTGAGAAAGACACGATGATGTGTGTGTCGTGGAACCGTGTGAATTGGGGAAAGACAGAGTAGGTGTGTGATGAGTAATATCACTTAACAATAGATTACTTGTGTTGTATAAACTCTACTTATAGGTATGTATGATATATAGGAGTTATTATATATATTTTGTATGTATGTATATATATATATTTGAGTTGTGTATTACGTGAATTATATATAGGCCTATATATGGGATATTAATCAGAGATGTTAGTTATTTATGACAAAACGGTGTAAATTTATATGTAGGTGTATTTGTGTTGTACAATAAGGCAGCACTGGTCCTTAGCCAGATGTACTTTTATATGAAGGTGATTTGTCATCGGTCAGTCGTCTGCCCTCCCACTGCTCTTCCGACCACCCTGCTTCACACCCTCCGCTGCTGTGATCTGTTTCACTGCCCTCCTTGAGAGCCATATGCGGACGATGGCAATGGAAGGACGCTGCTTTGTTGTTGTAGAACCGGACTTGATGGGTCTGTTGTCCGTTGGTTTGGCCGGGAAAGGGAGCGAGTGTCTGGGTGCTTAGGTGTGGTTTCGTGGGTGGATGCATGGGTGGATGTACGAGTGTATACATTCCTAGTTTTACGAGGTTGATTCGCGCGTTAAGTCTGTACTGAATGAAACCGAGGAGAATGGTGATTTCTTCTCGGCTAAAATAAGGACAGAACACTGTTGGGATGGCCCGGATGGATGCATATTGTCTTATGTGAGTAGTGATCAGGAAAGGTAGATGTTCATGTGCTTGGGTGGGTTGAAAGGTAGTACTTACCCAGGTAAATAAGAAAGTAGGTAGGAGGGTTATACCAGGTAGTTAGGTACGACTTTGAACGATGATGTTGGGGCAAAAACTTGGTGCAGGGCATTTCATATTGATGGTTTCATATTAAAGTGGATAGAATAATGTTTAAGCCTTTTGTCAATTATTGTGCTCTGCTTTGTGTTACCATTTAGTATGCATTGATGTTTGTAAACTGAAGATGTTTTTTTTTATTAAAGCCTACTTACTGGATTGTAGTCTGGTTTCAAGGTTAATCTGTGTATATAGCCATCTTTGACTTATAGAAAGTGAAAGAGGTCAAATGCATTAACGGGCTTAGTACAGATGGGGCTAAGGTTTACAGCTGTGAAACATGTACTTCATTCATTCATTCATTCATTCATTCCGGATATTTTTTCATCATCATCATCACTTCCTGATGCCAGCCATTTTGTGGTGATGGGTACGAATAAATGATCTCCATTTTCGTTGGTCATTTGTCAAGTGTATTGCTCCCCTTAGGGTTAGTCCAAGTGATGTTATATCCTCATTTATATCATTTATCCAGTGTAGGCTTGGTCTGCCTTTGTTTCTTTTTCCTTTGAATCTTGCATGTTCGATATTCTGCCAGCTGGCATTCTCTTTACATCTCCAAACTATCAGTCTTTGTTGAACGACTTTGTCTAGCAGAGTGGTTTGGATACCTAATGATTGTCTGTCATCGTTTCTTATTTTCTGTAGTCTTGAAATTCCTGCGATCTTTGATTGTTCCCCCAGCGAAGCCAACGGTTTACCGCCTACGCCCCAGATGCCATGATCGGGTGCTGCCAAAAGCAGACAACCAAATGAGGAAAACATTTACATGTATAGTCAGAATGTTGTTTGCATATTAATTAATCTGGTCTCAACATCTTATTGCATGGTCTTAGATAGATTTCTATGTTTATATGAATGCAAATTGCTGATGCTTGTTCACCTGAGTGCTGTTTCTCAGCTGGTTATATTAATCAATATACTTACTTACTTACTTCCACAGCCAACTCATTTCTGCTGCTCTGAGAATTCTTTTCTCATCTTGCTTTCGCATTGTCCATCATTCAGATCCGTATAGGAAAATCTTTTGTATCATCGTCTTGTATATATTTGTGTCTTGGTTTTCTTTGTTAATTCTCTGCTTTTCCATATCCTGTTTATTTTTCCAAATGCTTGTGAAGTGCGTCCAATTCTCCTGTGTATGTAACTATGTATGTTTCGTTGCTGCCATCTGCGTTTATTAGCCCTCCTAGATACACGAATTGTTCTACTTGTTCAATAGCTTCTCATTGTATTGTGATGTTTTTGGTGTTTCTTTTGTCTTTTCAATCACCATTGTTCTGGTGTTCTCTGTGTTGTATTTAATATTGGGCCAATCTTCTACTGGTTTCGTCAATCTATATCCTGTAGTTCTGGTCCTTCATTAGGGCCTTTCTCTTCTTCTCTGTAATCCGGAATAAGTTTGCCCTAATGTGTGAGGTCAGCCTTGGAAGAATGACTCATATGTTATTAGTAAACAGGCCTCTGTTCTGCCCTATGCATGAGACTGATCAAGTCTTATACAACCGGTAATAAGATCACATCCTACATCTGCTTAAGGAACCCCACTATTAATGTTTAGACACACATACGGATTTATATAATATATATATATATATATATATATATATATATTATAGGTATGTATATTTCTTATAGTGTCCCAAGAAATAAAAGTTGTAATATATTAATGGCCAACCTCTGCAAAGTTTCGATTAGATAAACTGATTAAACCTGCAAAGTTTCTGGTAGATTGAACATGATTTAGAGCACTGCTTCCCAAACTTTTCATAGTCACGGACCGGTAGGAATTAACTTTCAGTGTCACGGACCGGCAGGGATTTTTCAGCCGCAGGAGGAACGGTGCCAAATTTCTTAATTATTTCTCTTTTTCGTTTTCGATCACCTATATTCCTCAAAGGGTATTAAAATTGATTTAAACGCATATTTAGCCAATTATATGACCCTACTGCCCTGTTAATGTTAGCCTAATAAGTGTCTTTTGTCATGACTTTTAAAACTATGATAGCCATTTCTTGATTCCATGACAATTTGACCAGTTTCTTAACTCACTTTGCAGACCGGCTACTGAGGGCTCGCGGACTGGCACCGGTCCACGGACCACCACTTTGGGAAGCACTGATTTAGAGGGTCCCCAAAGCCTTTTCAATTTTCATATACCTCTCATGTAATAACGTGTGAGAAATGTTACCATGCATTGCGGTTTTCAATGCATAACTTACAAACAGGAAGAGATAGTCAAAATTCCTTTGGCAAGCATTCCTGAAAATGTTTTGCCTTAATACAGTTTCTCTATCATAAGGTTACTCTTGAATGATGCCATGTGACATGACGTCAAACTGTGACATCACAGGTGACATTGTGTTGGATCAATGGCTTCTCTTGGAGTATTGTTCTGAAAAGGATGATATTGGTGTCCAGTTTAATATGGTTGCTTGGAAAGAGGAATTCACATAACATATTTGTGAAACCCTTTGGCAGTTACTTCTTCCAGAACACGTGACATAACATCACTCACAGTGACTTTTCATTCATTCAGAGGACTTATATAGCACCCCTCCAAGATAACCTACGCAGAGGTGCTCCCAGCCCAACTCTGGCGATAAAGAACAGTTTTCAGATTACTTTTGAAGTAACTACATGTATATCTCCACAACCAAAAGTGTTTGAAAGGAGATCTTGGTGTCCAGATGGGTTTTCGACTACAATGGATTAGAAAAGTCCATTTTTGATGCTGTGCGGTAATTATATTTCACAGATCACGTGATGTTACTTACCATAACATTCCAAGTGATCTTTTGTATCTCCATAGCCACAAGTCTTAAGAAAGGTGTTCTTGGTGTCTAGTATAGGATTTTTGGCTAAAAAAAACCCGGAAGACGCATGCTTGCCACTCTGCTGTAATTAGATTTGATGATAAATAATATCAAGTAACAGGTTGACTGGTCTGTAACTGTTCATATGACCTTGGCTTAGTCTTAGAAAAGTTGCTGTACCTATTTTACTGTGAATCACAATGTATCGTGGATAATCTCACTGTTAGGAAAGTGTTTTAATCCTCCACTAAACAAAAACCACAATCACAATACTGTTGCTTTCAGTTCCCAAGAAACAAAGGTCAACTACGCCAAGTCAAGTGAC
Organism: Aporrectodea caliginosa; assembly: GCA_020284085.1. Lineage (NCBI taxonomy): Eukaryota > Metazoa > Annelida > Clitellata > Crassiclitellata > Lumbricidae > Aporrectodea > Aporrectodea caliginosa. Next base: position 2,228,792 of record JACEVL010000666.1, read on the forward strand.
CTTGAAACTACAAGATCATGCAATGATCGTACAATGTTGAGTGTACAATTTGGTGGCCCCAAAAACCGATAAAATAGACATCAAAACATCATTCTAGTACAGGTACTTGTATTTCTGGGGAACCAAAGGTTAAACATTACTGCTCAATGGACCCTGAACTATAAAGTCATGCTCTGTTGAGTATACTTTTCTGGATCAAAGACTCCAAACAACACAATATAGATCCAGGAAAATCAATATTTGTAGTTCCCTTAAAGCCAAACACCTTGAGTGACCTTGAACTACAAAGTCATTCAATGGTCATAGTATGGTCATACAAGGTTGTTTATAATTCAGTGAGCCTGTCTTGGACTTACACCTTCTCTATTCTTCACTGACAACAAAATAATAATATTTGACAATAAAGTTCGAATTAGCTTGAAAATGAAGGTCATCCGATTGTCCTACAATGTTAGAAATAGCTTGTTTGACTTCTTCTACCCAGAAAACCGTATCATAGACACAAAAATCACTTCTTTATTGCAGGTACTTCCTGATATACTCTGGGGTAAAGTTTCCCACAACATAAGTTAATTGTCTGTATCAGCTGTACAAAAGCTTAACTCAGAATCGCTTGGGTGGACCCTTAACGTTCTTATAATTGGCTGTAACTTCATACAATATAATAATTAGTTCTATAGAAACTTTCTACAGGGTGGCTGTCAAGATATGTAAACTTTTGAAAATTTCTGCATTTTTGGGACACCCTATTGTATAAGAATATAGTGTATATAGACATGTATATATATATATATAACTGTATATAACTGTATATAATATATATATAATATATATATACATATACATTATGCGCCCTCGATCCACCACTTGAGGTTTGTGGTTCTGGTCTACCACCTGCTAAAAGAACAGATCTACCACTTTAGAACATTTCCGCCTCTTCAGAGCATGTCTACCATGTCTACCACCTGCTGCAAGAATAATTTTACCACTGTAGATAAATCTTTACCACCTGCTAAAAGAGCACATCTACCACTTTATCTGAGGTCTCAACTTGCAACAAGAGCTGTCTACCCCTCTAGGTCAGGTTTACACAATCAGATCTACCCACTGTTACAAAAACATTTCTACCACTTTGGATCAGGTCTACCAGCTTATGCAGGAAACGTCTATACCACTTTAGGTCAGGTCTGCTATATCGTTAGAGATACTCATATGATTTTAGATCAGCTCTATGACTTGGAATGAGAGCTATCATTTAAGAGAAGGTTCAATATATACCACCTAAAATAATGCCACTGAAAAATTCGAATTGGTTGTTGTCCTTGTATGTAGCAAGAAGGGAAATAATTGTAGTTGACAGTTTCAGATCTAGTATTTATGACATTTTCTCGTTTCAGGTGGTAGTTTGTCTTTATACCATGAGGTAATTGGTTCTTATGTGTAATGGTAATTTTTCTAATAATATGCCAGCTTATATAGGTATTTCTTAAAGCTCTTCAGTGGAAATATACCTGTATATTGGTAATTTGTAATTCCACACTTATTTCTGATGATATTGCCAGTCTCTACTTGTATAAACAGGGTCTGTTCCTATTTGAGATAGTACATATTATATATTATATATACATATATATGTATATATTTACAGAGATGGTATGGGTCTGTTCTTATTTCAGATGGTACTTCTGCTGCTAGGGTACTGATAGGTTTCTTCTTATCCAATGGTTTGTCTGCATTGACTTTAAGTGGTAGGCTGGTGCTAGCGCAGGTGGTGCTGATAGACTATGACCCATTTTCCAGAATTCTGTGATAAAGGCTGTGAATTCATTGAGGCTGCTTCAAAAT
>JACEVL010000666.1:2233136-2278136 GCA_020284085.1 Aporrectodea caliginosa
TTTTGCCAACCTCACAATAACAAAGTCTGCACAATAGAACAGAAGAGCTTTGTTTTTCTCAACCGTGTCATTGTATGCTTTGCTAAGCTGTTGCCGAACTGAACCATGCTGCTGATCGAACACTTTCAAAAACTCTTGAGCTCTAGCAACTACTGTTCTGTGACCAATTGTTATCTAGATTTAGAAATTCAACGAATAATAGTAATCTAGAATGTCAACAAGTCATCTGAACGCCATGAACGGTTTGTATTTTTTAGAGCTGTTAACATCTTTACGCGTTGTGTAAACTTGTAATCTTGGTTACGTGCCTGGTCATGACCTTTGTTTTCAGAAATTCTGTTTTGTCCTGAGGTAACAAACTGAAGTGAAAACAAGTTTGACCTTAGAGGCCTAAGGTCACTGGGTCAGGATTAAATTAACTTTAAAGCAGTTTCCAAGAAGGAGTCTGCCACATCAAACGCATTGAGTGTTCTGTGAAATCAGGAATTCAGATCCGAGGTCACACACTATTAGGAATGCGATGAATGATAATGGACGTTGGTAGTAGTATTTGAAAGTAATCCTTCTGTGGCTTTAACCAGACACACTGTATGCATATATGTATGTTTATTATTATTATTTTTTTGCCCTGAGGTAAATATGCACATTCAGGGACTTCAACATTATTTATAAATGCAGATTTGTCTGGAATGGACCCTATTCGTCAAGGTCCAAGTTGGTAAACGTACCCCTAAAGGCCACAGCATTGAAATGCTGAATTATTATTATTATTATTATTGCTATTACAGCAGTTTTATATAGCACCCCTTCAAAGTTGCCTGCTCAGGAGTGCTCCCAGCCCAACCCCGGTCGGTCGGTCGGACAAACCGAACAGTCTTAAGTTAAGGGCAGTGAAAAACGAGACAGATAGACCAACATGTATTTGACAAAGTGTGGTAGATATCCCATTTCAAGTGGCTAGGCCAGGCACAGAGAAGATGCTGTGCTGCTTTTTACATGTATGTGTGTGTATCTTTGTATGTATGCTTACATATATATGAATGTATGTATCTATTAGTGCATTTGCAGTGTCTTTAGTTATACATGTATTACATTGTGTTTTATAGATCTCGATATGTGACCATATCTGGGAAAAGGAACCTAAAGTGGGGTTCTAGTTTCGGAGTTACAGCCCGTTTTAGATAGTCGGTTGCATATTATTTTATTATCTACTCCAAGACTTCAGAATTGTTGTTGTTAATAAGTGATTTCTGGAATTAAATTGCAATGTATTTTTGTGCTTTATGTGTCATTTTATAGAGTACATATAGCATAATGATTGTGGCGTGGTAAAAAACTTGACATTTGTGCTTTGTGGTTGGCTTTTCTGAGTGCTATCTTGCTAAATCTTTAAACTTGATATTTTTGAAACGATGGTTTCGTCTATTACACTCCTTAATTTTTAATAACTTCATCACTTTTATGGACCAACCTTATTGCAGTTTCTTCTAACTGAAAGCTTGTTTCAATCTGCAGTTAAGGATGCCAATAACTCCATAACCCACTTTAAGTCCCTTTTCCCAGATATGGTCACAGTTATAATAATAGTACTAATAATGATAATAGTAATGATAATAATAATAATTCTTGTAATAATACCAATAATGCTTGCCTGCTTGCATGTATGTATGTGTGTATATATATATATGTATGTATGTGTCTATTTATATATTGCCCTTAAAAACTTCACGAAAGGCACGCAGCTGAGCAATACCACAGCATATTTTAAGGGTCCCTCAAAGACATTTTAAATTTATGTGTAAATGTTATTTATTTTCTAATTATAGAGTGCACTATACTAGTGTGCACTTATGGTACAGACCATGTTAATATGGAACTGTTGCCAGACACTGGTAGACAATGTATTATAATAGCATTAGTGTCTGCTATTGCCATACCTGAAGTTAAAGGGTGTGGCCTGACCTTAAAATTTGAGCCACTTTGTTAAATTAATGGGAGAAGAATATGTAGATCTATTAGTCACAGTTTACCCCAGGCCTTTGACAGAGCAGATCAGCACGCTCTACATAAAAATATATACAGACACACAGAAGGATGTCGTCGAAAGGAACTAAACTCCTCTGTTTGAGCGTCTGATTGGTGCCTGAAGGCTTTTGGGGGCATATAATGGAGTCTGAAGCATAAGGAAGTCTAAAAGGGTCACGAATCATGACTCAAAAAGACCCAGACAAGAATGACATTAAGCGGACCTGAGCAATACTCAAGATTTGCCCAATGCTTACCCCAATGAACTCGGAAACTGAGTAGCACATACTTCTGCAGTTTCCGTTTCAGAAGCGTTTCAGAAGCGTGTCCTTGCGTTGACAGTTTTAGTCGCGTTTTGTTCAGCATGCGCTGTCTGCTGTCTCTCGGTGATGCATCGCAGCAGGATATGTTTTTGTTGCTGTGAAGTGACTCTGTGCATGGTTGTGGCTGTTGATGAGGTTCTCTGAATCCTGTTGGTTGATCAGCTGGTTTCCAAGTATTCCCTTCTGTTTGCATTTGTGTATAGGGTCGCCCGGGGATATATGGACACCTTAAGAATTTTTCAATATTTGAGCAGTCCATACACATGTAAAAAAGATATTATTGTATGATGTGAAGCAGAACTGCTATATCTTTCAATAGGACAACTGCATTTTGTGATATTCTAAAATGCTATTGGTTGAGAACATAAATAAATATTTTATAAAGTGTCCATATAACCCCAGTGAGTGGGGCAATATGGACACAGTATGTCCATTTTACCCCAAATATGTCAATAACAACCTCATTATTATAGGCTACTAGAATCAATCATTTGAAAGCTGAGAGATTTTATTTTGTACAGCAAGGTAACAGTTTAGGCCTATCACAAACAGTTTTGCCTAGTTTAAACAGGAAAACCTTACTAGAATTACTATGGAAAAGGAAATTATTCCAAAAGGACAAGTTCACTTTAGAAATGTAAACTTCACAATTAACTTGCAAATACGGAAGTCAAACCAAAGCAAAAGGTAAACATCAGAGCTAATTTAAAATCAGTAGGCCCTACCTAATCACTGTCACTGTCATTACAAATCTCACAGACAAATGTCTCTTGATCATCATCAGCTCCTGCACAACTGTTGTGTGCCCAGAGATTACATTTCTGGCACGAAATCCAACCCTCAACAGAAGCTGAAAATAAGTCGGCACAATAGAGACATTCAGTGTCATCTTCTTCATCTTCTTCAATTTCAGATAGTTTTCTTTTTCTTGTTATCTTTTTCTTAATTTTCCTTTCGACTATTTTCTTTCCTCTTTTCTTTTCTATGTTCGTTCCATTTTGCTCTTCATGTCTCTTTTCATTAACCTTCCGCATTTTCTTTTCCACAGTATTTCCTCTCTTTTTTCCCTTGTTTTTTTCTGGTCTTATTGAAGGAGCCATCCTCTTTTTATCCCCTTCTAACATGGCTTTATACGGCGAGCTTGTCAAGATTGTGCTATGAGACACAGTTCGTTTTTTTCTCCCACTTCCATGACGAATCACTAAAGTGATTCCTGCATTGAGAATGTCTGAAAATGATGTTTCCAGCATTTCTGCTTGTGCAACTGTCGATGGAACAATACAATCATCGTTGACTTGATAGGACTGCTCGACTGCTGAGTAGGTTGATGTCGATGGAACAGGATCATCATTGACTTGATAGGACTGCTCGACTGCTGAGTGGGTTGATGTCGATGGAACAGGATCATCATTCACTTGATAGGACTGCTCGACTGCTGAATTGGGTGATGTCGATGGAACAGGATCATCATTCACTTGATAGGACTGCTCGACTGCTGAGTGGGTTGATGTCGATGGAACAGGATCATCATTCACTTGATAGGACTGCTCGACTGCTGAGTGGGTTGGTGTCGATGGAACAGGATCATCATTCACTTGATAGGACTGCTTGACTGCTGAGTGGGTTGATGTCGATGGAACAGGATCATCATTCACTTGATAGGACTGCTCGACTGCTGCGTGGGTTGATGTCGATGGAACAGGATCATCATTCACTTGATAGGACTGCTCGACTGCTGAGTGGGTTGATGTCGATGGAACAGGATCATCATTCACTTGATAGGACTGCTCGACTGCTGAGTGGGTTGATGTCGATGGAACAGGATCATCATTCACTTGATAGGACTGCTCGACTGCTGAGTGGGTTGATGTCGATGGAACAGGATCATCATTCACTTGATAGGACTGCTCGACTGCTGAGTGGGTTGATGTCGATGGAACAGGATCATCATTCACTTGATAGGACTGCTCGACTGCTGAGTGGGTTGATGTCGATGGAACAGGATCATCATTCACTTGATAGGACTGCTCGACTGCTGAGTGGGTTGATGTTGATGGAACAGGAGGTTTGTCGGTCATATCAGCCCCTAGGAAATCTTCCTCTGTGAACAGATCACGGCGGAAAGGATATATTCCAGCTTTAGCAAATCCACTCGCACCATTCTGTATACTTGCTGCACGTCCGTATGCTGCATTGAAAAGTTCTGCTATCTGAAATTCGGTTACCACTCTACCTTGGTGTCTTCGCAACCAAGACTGAACTTCATAATCATAGTATGTGTTCAGACTTTTAAAGAAAGATATATCTAGTGGTTGAAGTCGATGTGTACAATGGCTAGGTAGTGATAACAGAATACAATTGTTGTCTCGTGCTTTCTGTATTAATTCAAGATTCTTTGTGTGGCTACTATGACCGTCCATTATTAACAAAACACTTTCTGATCTGGATTTCGGTTGTACAACAGTCAGGAAGTGGTCAAACCATCGACGAAACAGTTCTTCATTAATCCATCCAGATTTACTGGCGCCACCAATTGAACCTACAGGAGCTTTGTCCATAAGCTCAGGCTTTAGTTTCACTCGCGGAAAAATGAGCATGGGAGGGATGAATTGACCACATGCACTAACACAGCAAACAGAGGTTATGGTTTTGCCACGTTCGGCACTGGTAAGAGCGCCAACCAATTTTTACCTTTTTTTCCAACAATTTTTTTTGGTTTATGGCAAACTGTGTACCCACTTTCGTCAACATTATAAATGTTTGTTGCAGGAATAATTTGAACATTGTCTTTAAACATAACGGCCTCCAGAGCATCGTAAAAACGAGACACCTTTTCTCTGTTAAATCCAGCTGCACGAAATATAGAAACCGCTTCTGGTTTCCGCACAGATAAATTTTGATGCCTTCTGAGGAAGCCTGCAGCCCAATCTTCACCAGCCATTTTATGTGCTTGATTAAACGAATGTTTTATTTTGTTCGCTTCACAATACTGAAATACAAGTCTTCTAATGTCTATCAAAGTCATTCCAAATAATCTCGCTTCATAATTCAAAATTATGTTTACGAGTTCCAGCTCTTGGTGTGGCTTTAAAATTGTTGGACGACCCAAAACTGTCTTAATAGAACTTCCACATCTTTTTAATTTCAGTTTCCTTCGTAAGGTCGTACGTGGAACGTGAAAATCTTTGGCAGCTTTCTTTAACGACATTCCACCTTCAACGGCAGCCACAGCAATACCCGCATCTTCTTCTGACCATTGTGCTCGCAAATTCTTTGTCTTGTACAGTCTAACCATTTCTCTATATAAAAAATAAAACCTTGTTACTATAGGGCTAGGCACAAGTTTGGGTGGTAGGCCTAATAATAAAAATAACATATGCATGGCTATTCCTAAAACTTAGGTAGTCCTAATCATAACGGGGCAATGTGGACATTGCACAGGGTTATATGGACACTGGCCATATTACCCAGACTTGTAGTGGCCATATAGCCCCAATTGAGTAGCAGTAACAATTTTGTGAAAATGGCGGTCTGCCGTTGTGCAACACAATTTATAAAAACAAGGTTTCGAAGGCCAGATGCAATATCAAATCAAAGGAATTCTTCTGAAAATTTCATCCCACAACTCATTGTGAAAAAAATAGAAAGTTATACTCACCATTTCTTTTAAGAAAATAGGTCAAATATTGGAAAAATTCGAGGAAAATTCTAAACTCAACAAGTAAGCGTCTCGCTATGATGACGAAATTCACCGGAAACAGCATAGATATGATAGTGCACTAGAATTACCATAGACTTGATATTTAGCTAGAATGTCGGGGTGACCATAAAACCCGGAGTGACCATAATACCCCGGGCGACCCTACTGTGCATGTGTACATATCTGTGCATTTGCATATGGGTGTGTGTGTCTTTGGGTGTGTAGGGGTGTGTGCCCGCTAAAGATATTCGATGAATTTGACCTTTGGAAAAGTTTATCCATTTGTACACATGCTAAACTGTCTGTCCAAAAAATGATTTGCAATGATTTGCATACCAAACTGTTTAATGAAATAGTCTGTGGGTTTGTGGTTTTGTCTAAGGTCAGCTGCAATTAGGTAACTTCAATTTAAAATCCTAATTTTATTGACTGATTGTTATAGCGCCGGCAAGTGAGACAGAAAGCATGAACAGCTGCTGATTGCCGAAAATTTAGATGTGTTAAGATTCAGTCCACAACATAAGAACAGTGCAACACAGGGTGATCTGATTGTTCCCCATTGTGTACTGCCACAATGCAACATAGAGGCTTCACAGTGATCAGCCTGTCATTCTGGAGCAGGCTACCATGCAATCTGCACCATGCAGAGCTCCCTCTACTTTCTTTGTCTCTATATGTGGGGCGCGGTGGTGTAGGGGTATGTTCGGTGCCTTGCAGCCGGAGGGTTGCGGGTTCGAATCCACCTCAAGCCGCCGCGTAGGGACCCTGGGCAAGTCCTTCACTCGCAATTGCTCATGCACTTCGGCGTGAAACTCCGATTCAGTGTCCGCGCTGTAGTCGGGAGCGCCTCTGAGTAGAAATCTTGAAGGGGCGCTATAACAAGTGCTCATACATACATACATACATACATACATATATGCAAGCAATTGAAAACCATTTTTTTTCAATCATGGTCTTATGTAGTCAGGTTGGGAGCACCTCTCTGAGTTTTCTTGAAGAGAGCTATATAAATGAGCACTTACAATTACATGCAATCTATAGCTACCCCATACATACCCATACCTAGATGCATATGTACATACATATTTAAATACAATAATACATGTATGTATTATTCAGTTTAAAAAAATAATAAATATGTGATATATATTCATTCATTCATTCATTCTTCGTTTATTGAATCCCAAAAATCAGTAAAATAAAATATATAGACATGAAACATTGACATGGGTATTGAGAAACAACCGGTAGACCCAGAAGGAACAGAGTTCCGCTTGAATAGGGTCACCAAATTAAAGGCAGTACAGATGGCGACGAAGAACAGTCGTCTTTCTAATTAAACATGCATCGAAGTCTTAACTATGACAACAACAAAAATTGGATCATATACATGATCAACTGAACAGAGAGTTAAACTTAACTAAGCTATAAAACAAGTTACAAGTTATATTGATATATGTATGTATGTATGTATGAGCACTTGTTATAGCACCAATTCAAGATATGTATGCACAAGCGTGACTTGTGACAATAGGAGAAGTGAACTAACGGGTGACCTGGTGACGTGTATATACGCACATATTTTGTCAGTTGACTCAATGGTATATCCTATGGGTTTAAATAGTTGTTTGTATATACCAATATATGTATGCTATATTCAGTATACATTCACCTATGATGTGTGTGTGTATGTATATTGTGAGTTCAATTAATCGGTTGATGAGCTGAGGATCCTTCTTTTGACAGTGCTCCATAAATAGACTTTTTCAGGGAAGTCAGGCTACAATAAAGACAGTCACTGTTTTCTTTGTCAGCTGACCCAAAAATATCTGAACCCTCTCTGAGTAGGCCCTTCATTTGATCTTAGTTATTTTCGTCCTTTGTATAAATAGTTATACATATCACTATAAATAGCGCTTTTGAACATTGACATTTCGTGCTTGGCCCGGGCAATCAGTTGCAGGAATCCGTTGTTATGCCGTTGTCTGCACGTTGTCAGGTCTGTACCACGACCAAAGCATCGGAAAAATTCAGTACTGTCTGCTTTCAAGGACTGGGTACTGATAAAGCACTGTTTCTGAATTATCTTTACCAAGTAAAGCACTCAGAGTCGCTGAGTTTTTATGTCCATTATCATTCCGGATATATCTGTTATCTTTCTCAGGTGTGGTGTGTGTCCTCGTAGGTGAACCTCAGTCTTTCTGACCTGACCTGACCTTCCCTGACCCAGATCTGATGACCTTGGTTATGGGGTTGCTTAGTTTGGAATCTTCTGGTCAGTTAGGTTTTGGCAGAATTGGAATTGGGTAGATGCCCTTTGGAGATGTCCTTGGCGATGTCTATGGAGATGCTTGTGGAACGCATGCAGTGCAACTATTTAAAATCAGTAACAAAAACACAGAAATTTTTATTCTGTTCATTCTGGGAATTTGTATAGCACCCATTCAAGGAACCTAATCAATAGCGATTGTTATCTGTTATTTTTTTGCTTCTGGTAATTAATTATGTTCATCCTAAAAGTGTTTTGCAATCTGTTGTATTATTCTTTCTCTTTGCAAGCAGTTATTGGCTATATCCTCTTTAAATAGTTTTTCCATTTGCTTAGATATGTTTCGTAATTTTCATTCTATTCATTTTAATCGTTTTGTGTACCATCTTTTCAGTTTCACTTAAATACCCTACAGCAGTGCTGTCCAACCCGAGGCCCGCGGGCCGCATGCGGCCCGAAAGCTGATTCTAAGTGGCCCGCCCGAGCTCGCTAAATATTTGCAATTTCTGAAAAAAAGAAGTAAAAGACAGTCATTGGCCTACTTGCATAGCTATTTGTTCGTAACTTGGTTTATCGTTTGACAATGTGAACACAAAATCCACTTCCCACGGTGCATTCATTGTGATAACTCCATAATTAATTTAATACAGTTACTAATTTTCAATAAATTTTAGTGGTTGCTTTTGAGTTGACTGGTGCGGCCCTCGGCTTCAAGAATAACTTCTTTAGTGGCCCGCGGTTACAAAAAGGTTGGACAGCACTGCCCTACAGCTACAATGCAATGCAAGACAATACCATACTATGCAATACATATGTAGCATTTCACTGAAATGGTATTATATAAATGTCCGATTAGATTGCATTACAGGAATGCTGTGTTATTGTCTTTTCCAGATTCCTTCCGCAATGGGACCTGGAGCGTCTATCCCTCGTTTTCCATCGCCTCAATGTCTGCCGCTTCTACCTTGGCAAACTTTCCTTTGAGGACGCCAAGGTCCTGCTCCGTGGCTATCCGGTTGGGACCTTCCTGCTTCGTGACAGCTCAGACAGTCGCTACCTCTTCTCGCTCAGCGTCCAGACAACGCGCGGCACTACCTCGATCCGCGTCGTCTACGAGGCCGGTCACTTCCGGTTGGACTGTGAACCAGAACAGCTGCACCTCATGCCGACCTTCGACTGCGTCATCCGACTGATCAAGCACTACATCCGCCTCGCGTCCGCCTTCAGCCGGCGCGGACTGCGCAACAACTTCGTCTTTCTGGAAAGCTCTGGCCGGAAGGACACTCCGGTGCTGTTGCGGATGCCGTATGCGAATTGCCCCATGTCCCTGAAGCACCTCTGTCGCCTGAGGATCAATGGGATCCTCGGCAACCAGAGCGTGGACCGACTGCAGTTGATACCTAGTCTGAAAACTTTTCTTAAGGATTATCCATACAATATCTAGACGATCAGTGTTAGTTTTTCATTTCGTTTGTTCGAAGACAGTTGTACTCAGGTTTTCCAATTCACCGCTAACCCTTCATCTTTCCCTCATCCACATCTCAATTACCACCACTCTCTTTCCTCTCTATCCTATTCTCTGCTACTCAGTCATAGTGCTACAGATAATGTCTGGTAATTGAGACTAATGTGGCCAAAAGCTCAGACACATGCTGTATGGCAGCAGCTGTATTATACCATTACTATTGCTGTTACTGTTATTATTATTATTATTATTATTATTATTATTATTATTATTATTAGGGGGTCATGGTGGCATAGTGGTTAGCATGCTGGACTGTCATCAGAGAGGTCAGGGGTTCAAATTCCTACCAGGGCAGAAATTTGTTTAAAAATTCTTTGCGACTTGAACCCCTAATCAGTTCAGCTGTAATGAGTACATTGACCGTACACTGTTGATGGTAAGATCGGGTGGTGAGGGAGATGACTGGTCACTTGCCCTCATATTATGTCGAGACTAAAAAAATAAGGTCACTAACACTTCACACCCATGGCTGCCATAATGATTATTATTATTATTATTATTATTATTTTTATTATTATTATTATTATTATTATTATTATTATTATTATTATTATTATGAGTTTATGTTTATGGTGTACTCAACTGTGTGAACCAGAGGCATGGTTCCAGATAACACTCTCCAGCTGTTTGGCTTCTTGTGTCCACTGGATTTCCATACACACAGGCAAGCATGGCTTTCTTTTGCAGCCAGACAAAAATGTCTGACTGTATGCCACCCTCCTTGTCAGTGGCGTAACGAGGGTTTCAGCACCCAGGGGCAAGATTTGATGACTGTGCCCCTTTTTAATTTTCTTGTTGACTTAATTATAGTTTTTGTCATAGTACTGTGAACCACTGAAAGCTACCTGGGTAATTTTGCGCCCCCTCCCTTGTTGCCCCCTCTGCCTTCTTCGTTACGCCACTGCTTGGTGTGTTCAGTTATCAGACAGAATGTGTAGGAGCCATGCTGCCACATCAGTGTCTACTGTTTTTCTTCTCTTGTACCATTCATTGCCTGGCTCCATGTCCCCCTCCTGGTCAAGTGCTCTGTACTCCCTCCTTGACTCCCTTGCTCTCTTTGTCTGCTTCTTTATCCTGCTCCTTTTCTGTTCGTTTGTCCTCCTCTGTATCGCTGTCGCTTCATCCTGCAGTCAATGAGAACGTGTTCTAAATGCTCAATAGCGTTGACTGATAGTAAACAATAACAGTTTCTTGAAATCATAAACAGTTAGACTCGACAGAATCTCTGCTCCATTTATATGTTATATATTCTGTGCATATAAACACATAATATATGCATTTAATGTTCCATATATATACATATACACACACATATATATATATATATATAATATATGTATATATATAAATATATATAATATATGTATATATATATATATGTAAGTTATACCAAGAACTCTTGGATATGTAATTATACATATGTATGTACATACATATGAAACTATGTATATATTATATACAGAGATCTTTTATATATATATATATAATATATATACATATATATATTTATATATGTTTGCATATATGGCTTAGTTTCTGTGGATTTATTCCTGTGTTTTCGTCGAGCAATTGCCAGAATTTGCCTCTGTCAGTCCAAACGTATGTGTGCTTATATCTGTGCATGGCAGTGTATCTGTGCAAGGTTGTCGATATAAACGGTGAATAGCTGACTGATATTTTCTCGGTAGAGCAGTTCCGCTTCTTGTGTTCTAAGTGTTGCGCTGTTTATCCCTTCCGAAGAAAACCTTTGCTACTCTTGCAGACCAACCGTTCTACGCAACGCACCGCTTAAGAACAGATCTTGTAAACAAGACACTGGAAGAATACAATACATATCGACATAATATTATACATATATGCAGTGAATATACAATGCTACATGTATATATTTATTCATCTAAATGGTCCTGATACAGTATAGAATTAGCATATATATATAGTGTATATATATCTGTATATATATATATATATATATATCAAAGTTTAGTATGGTATTTAAATATGCTATACAATTTGTTTATACAACTCAGTGCTTGTGCATTGTATATAAGAATTATGTATGTGTAAATATATATATAGGTAGATATGATGTATTTTTGCATGTAGGCCTATGTGAGTATTGTGTTTGTGTATATATATATATATATATATATATATATAATTATTATATATATTATATAATATATATATATATAATATATATATATATATAAACACGTGGAAAGTGAGGTTGATATTCTGACCTCTAAGAAATTGGCTGTAAATCGCTGGGTACTTGAGAGAGAAAGACAGAGACAGACAGACAGAGACAGATAGAGAAACTGAAAGAGACAGAGAGAAACGGACACGCAGACTGCCATACAGAGAGACGGACAGAGAGAGACAGCGTACCAGATTGGCCGATGGTTCTGGTCGGCCACCGGAGAAGAAGACGGAGTATGGCGCGCCGAAGCAGTGATGCGAACCTTATTTACGAGCGTCCATCTATGGCGCGCGCTCTGTGTATTTATTCAATTCTGTGGAAACGAGCGTTTATTACGAAGTCCTGTGTCACGTTTCGTCATACCATCACTCGTCAACTCTTAAAACGTTACAGCTAAACCAGTCAGAGAGAGCCAGAGGACCCTTTCAGGGCGAATGAAACACTCCCAGTCATTTTCTTTATACTGTGGAGTGATGAACAAATGACAATTTCCCTGCGAGGGTTCATGGGGTGGGGGTAACTACTCCTGTTAAAACATTAAAAAGAACGTGTATTTAATTTTTGTCATATGTACGATTATAAATGTGTATGTACATATTATACCTATCGGCCAGTAGATGTTACTAGTATGATGGAATTATTGACGTTTTCTTCTGTTTTGTGTAGGTTATTTGATACAGCGAGAGGTTAAATACCATTACGATTTTGTATGTGTATATATATACGCTTGTACATATTATATATATAAGATTATATAAATTGTTGTTATCGTTGACGTGCTTGTGGATACCTGTTTTCGATTGCTCACGTATGTTACGAAGAATTGAGAAATTAGTCGACAGCTTATTTATGGCTGGTGCGAATGGTCGATCGGTCGGTGGCCGTTGAAGACATCCCTCCCACCCCCGTGTGGATGGATGGAGGTGGCTTAGACCGGTCTAGGCTGTTTCTATTGCCGTTCCATATTAAGGACGACGCCATTGTCAGCTAACTAGTAGACAGACGGACTGGTCCCAGCCCCCTCTTAACCTCTCTGTGTATCTCTCTGTGTCTCTGTCTGTCTCTTTGTCTCTCTCTGTCTCTCTCTGTGTATTTGGACATTAATTCGGTCGAGTGTGTAGTTTGTGCACCATAACACACGCAGTCCGGCTTATAACAGCAGCTGTGCATTGCTTGTTGTTATGTGCAAATATGTCTACGACTTTCTGTCTCTCTTTCTATGTGTGTCTGTCTCTCTTTCTATCTGTCTTTCTGTCTGTCTGTGTGCAGATGCGTGCTACTCTCGGCGTGTTTGTGAATAATGCTTTATTGCTTTATGTTATTGTTATGTAGGCTTGCATATAGGCTAAGGTTGTATTGTCGGTCTCTCTCTCTCTTTCGGTATCGTGTTGTTGAACGTTCGATTGTGTGCATGTCTTAACCTATATATTCGTAAACTTTCTTGTTTTCCTATCAACGCCCACGCTCGGCAAACCTTATCGAGAGATCTCGTATATCAGTCTATCTATGTGTGTCTGTATCTCTGTTTGTATCTCTGTATTTGCGTCTGTGCCCCCGAGAAGTTTTGTTTGTCATACCTGACGAGAGTTTTGTCCCTTGTCCTATTTTCTTCTGCACCGTCTTCACAATCCCATAAGTGGCCGCTGCTCCGCTACTCACTCCGTGGGTTCTTTCCATCAAAACCTTTCCGCTTCTGTCTCCATCTATCCTCCCCTCTTCAGCTAGGCTACCCTCTAGACGACCGTCGCGCTATAGATGGACCTTACGTCATACGCTGGTTCCCTGCAATGACAATTAATTCGCCCTCTATCGGTTGATTAAACGCCAGTAAAACTAACTATTTCTCGGAGAAACTGAATGTTGTATAAACAACGTGTCGCCTCATCTGAGCTCGAAACTGAACGAAGGGACAGAACTTTGACCGGTGGGTGGGGGGGGGGCTCCTTCCAGGCGCCGATCGTCTTCCTCCATTACGAAGGATCTTCCGAGAATCGGGAATTCCGTGGCCATCTGGAACTATTTTGCCCCACATTTTCATGGCCAGTGGACTGAATTGCGGCACAGAATTTTAACTAGTAAACAGGGTAAATGGGGCTGCAGGCGCAATGAGGACACAACTTAGCGGGCGGGGGGGGGGTACTCCAACCCACTTCTAAACTCGGAGCCAAACACTTAAATGTCCCTCTATTTTCGATGTACAAGGCCATTCTGGACGTTGTCTATCAGAGAGTTTCAGAATTGGCTGCTTCCTTACGACGGGTAACACTAACGCTCTGATCCGACTGTCTCCTCGGCGATCGCCGGAGGGGCATTGGCCGTCATGAGGACGTCCTTTTCTCAGCACTAGATGCATTCCTTTATTCCAACAACAGTTGTTTCCTTCTGCGTGTTTTTTTCTGCGGGTCTTTCCCCACCACCATTCTACATCCTGTAACTCCGTATCGAACTAGGGGCCTTACATTTAGTATGTACGCAGAAATCCCGAAAAATTGGCCCTCCTGTACGCACGGTTACTTTTACACCCCACCTGCGTACGTTCGCTTGACGCACCCCACCCCCAATCCTATAGAACGGTCATTATTTAATCCACGTATAAACGATCAAGGATTAAGGCCAAGATTATAGACAAATTATTATCGAAGTGCCACCACCCCACCCGGTTTCCTATGCAAGCATATGCATAATTAAGGGCTAACCCCTCCCTCCCTCTGCATGCGTACATACTAAATGGCTGGCCCTCTTCCACCGAGTTAGCTACTGAGACGTACGGACTGCGACAAGTCTGCGTCTTTCCGGCCTGACACTGTCTTGATGTTTATTTAATGACGCATTTTCTCACGATCAACCATCTCGCTCCATTCCCGTGCTTATGACTTCAGACCTCACAAGGATAATGGATATTCTCGTGGAGTAGTTGTGGAGTAATTTCTCGTACTCGACCTACGTGTTGACAGTAACTCTCGACTGCAGCACATTTAAATGTTCTGCCTCTGAAGAATTCGGTAGGTATATCTATATATAGGGCCTACGGAATTCCGACAGTGAAGGTCCTCGCAATTACATGTAGGCTAACTTCGCTGGGCGCACATAGCCTACTTTTGTCGCGACCTAGTAACGAGTGGACCAATCAACCACGCACAATTTAAGTTCTCTGCTGAGATGCATGTTCTAACAAGCTATTAGGACCTACAGCCCTACATGGGTGGATTATTCTCTGGCAACCTCGCAGCCCGATACCCTGAAATCGGATCCGTTGATTTGATTTATTTCCAGTTTGGTTTCGTAATCGTAAACTCTCAACTTCTAAAGCGCCACTCGAAAGCCAAGCGCAGGGCACCAGCCTATTCACGAGAGCTGCGTCGAGTCAGAGGGGTTGTCCAAAGGGTATAGTCGGAAGGAGGTCATAGTCCGGTTGTAATTGTCAGAGGGGCAGAGTAGCTGTTAAGGTTAGTATCGTTTAGGTCGACAGACTCGTTTTCCTTAACGATATCAGTGCGGTAAAACCTTTCTATAGTTTTACCCCTTTCTATAGTTTTACCCCTTTCTATAGTTTTACCCCTTTCTATAGTTTTACCCCTTTCTATAGTTTTACCCCTTTCTATAGTTTTACCCCTTTGCTTTTAAAGACCTATTAATATATATAGACTAACCAATCCGTTCCGCGACCTCGACCTGCTATCGTTCGTTCGTTGCATGGGAAGCCCTTAATGCCAGCCTTGAATAGACCCTATTTTAGTACGATTGCCCTATATTTATAATTCTCCTGAAACGCCAGTCGGCGTCCCTTTGATCAGCTGCGTCCTAATTAAGGAAATTAGGCACTGAATTAGGAGGAGGTGCGCTAAACTGAAGGACTCCATTATTAAATAGAATTAGGCCTACTAAAATAATTCAGCAGAATATCATAAACAAACTCATGCTAATGAAGCAACTTAAATATTAGACGTGATTCGTGTATACTATAAATTATAAACATATCCCGTTATTAATGTTGTCTATAGACAAGTCGTGTGAACCTTATCAGCCACATAAAATCAAGTAACGACAGTTTCTAGCAATGGACTAATCTCAATGAATGTGGAAAATTGGACACTAAACACCTCAGCAAACTTGACATCCGTTGTAAAATTGTGCACGGCTATGGTTGTCTATAAGCTTACACCTATATATTACGTAAATAGTAAAATACAATGAGCCCAACTTCTTCCTCGCAATCTCATAATTTAAATTATTACCAATGACAAGATATTAGATTTAGAATTATGGGGATATGCCAAAGAACTAGGAGCAGGAACTAAGTCTTATAGCGCGCTCTAGTCAGCCCGTGTCTCTTCGCAGGACAGGGATTCTATTCCTACACCAGTAGAGAGTTCAATGTCTAAGAGACTCGGGAATGTCACCCGCACATTCTTCCTCAAAATGTCAAACTGTACTTGAACTGGTAAGTTACAATGTAACATTTCAAGTATTAGAATGAAATCGTTCATAGTTGGCTTGATCTAATCTCTGAAACAGCCATACTGCACACTGCACACTCCAGACACGTGAAGTGCACACTTGATTATGTCAACTGCACACTGATGTGTCCGAAACACACTGTTTCAGGGTCTCTGCAATATATTATGCTTTTTTTAATTTTTTGATTACATATACACATTTGTGCAATATACAGCAGAACTGCTACACAAATTAATCAACTTGCATAAGTAATTTAAAAGAAGCTCACCCATATATAGCCTACATGTATGAACTCAAGTCAACTCCACTATGCCACCTCATCTGCCGCATATAGGACTAACTGACCTCATTTAACTGGATTTCCTGTTGCGCTACTACGTGTTAGCTTCCTTTGAGGAAACTGCATCAAGATTTCGAGTGTGAATACATGGCTTTAAAAGAAAGGTGAAATGCAATATTTCAACACTGCCTAGCTCCCATGCCAACTTCTATAGCCTAGCTTCGGACATTCACTCACATAATACAAGAATCTTAGCCTCATACAGAAGTGAATTTGCACGTACAAACACTCGTAAATTCTCGATCAGATGTGTCGGCCCAGTGGAATGGAACAGAATACCCCAAGACCTTCGCAGTATCTCAAATCTAAAGCTATTTAAACATCAGTTACGCCTATGGTTAACTCGTCAGAGCGATTAGTTGGGTTCTAACCCCTTATTCTGTTTATTTTTGCTTAGTTAAGGTTTAATACTTTGTACTAGTACGTTAAAAATAATTGTACATGTACTTTACTTATATCATGAATGCTCTGTACTAGATACATCTGGATAACCTCTGTTAACCATCTAGCAACTGACTGCGTATATAGGTGCCCTAACCAGCGGGACCCTGGTCCCTTCTGGGTTCCCTTTTGTTACCAACAGATTTTTCTTCTTTGTACAGCGAAATGTTACTTTGCCAATGTTTGGAACAATAAATTGATGGTTATGGTTATGGTTATGGTTAACTGCTTATTTGTACTGCAATGAATTTGACTCTTACACGTATGTCGTAAGCTTGTCCAATTTAGAATTTGGAATATTAAGCGCACACATTCCAGGACTATAATACTCCTTAGTAACAGCCATTTATTGCATAGTTTCTTTTAATTTTATCACCAGAAAAATCCATGCTAGGATCACCCTTAGTCTATTCGTCGATTGGCGCCACATGAAGGTTCCTTTGACGACTCCGTTCCGTAAACTGTACCAAGATTCAGCGTGTGTGTGGTATTAACAAAAAGATTATTATAATTATTATTATCATCATCATCATCATCGTCATCATATAATCATCGAGGAGATCTCACAACACATAAATTAACTAAGTGTTCAGTTTCGGGTCAGCTTTGGTCGAGGACTGCATCCCAAGGAACCTCATATATAAATGAAATGAATGAAAAAATATATAGTTCATGGAGATACTCAAATTGCGGATCGCGGTCTACAATCCGTACCGCCAAGTCTACCATGTGTACCGCGTAAAAGTTCCGGAAAATAAAATTGTTTTCATGTTTACCCCTTACAATCTATCCTCCTTCAGCACCTCTCTATTTCTTATGGACTGACTGGTAAACCCTTAGAATGGCTTCGTTCTTTCCTTACAGATCGCACTGTGTGTAATTGCTGGCTCCTCTATAGGTCCCGCTGGGTCCCTGCCCTTTTTGGTGTACCTCAGGGATCAGTGTTGGGCCCTTTACTTTACATTCTTTACACATTTGACGTTAGCTCCCTACTACTGTCATGTGGACTCTTGCACCAGCTATATGCTGGCAGCATACAAGCATACGTCCACTGCCGTGCAGTTGATGCAGATCGCTTGCGTTTGAATCCATCCAAAACCCAGTTCATTTGGCTTGGTGGTCGCAGACAGTTGGCTGGTGTTGACCTACACCTGTTGGCCGAGACCTTCCCCCATATTGCCTTTTCGCTTACTGTTCGTGATCTTGGGGTGACACTTGATCAAGAACTTAGTCTTTCGCAGCACGTCAACCTGATCACACGAAGCTGTTACTACCAGCTCCGTCAGTTGCGTGTTGTCCTGCGGTCCCTCTCCCATGCTGCTGTTGTGGTACTTGTACACGCAGAATTGGTCATTGTTGCTCGGTTCTTGCTGGTCACCCGTCTGGCTTAATATGGCGTCTTGACCGGGTCCTTCGTTCTGCTGCTCGGCTTATTGGTCATATCCCCAAATATATATGCTCCAGTTTCTGCCTATATGAGTGATGTATTGCACTGGCTTCCTGCCTCGCAACGCATCTCCTATAGGATAGCAGCACTTGTCTGGCGGTGTCTCACTGGTAGTGCTCCGTCCTACTTATCTGATCTCTGTCGCCCGGTTTCCGACTTAGCCTCTGGTCGAGCTCTGCGCTCTTCGACTAAGGGGGAGCTATTGGTCCCTCGGGCCTGCTCCTCGGTCAGACAGCGTCGAGCCTTCTCGGTTGTTGGCCCATCCACTCGGAATGGGCTCTTGCTTACGTTACGCTTACTGTCCCGGAATAAATTGTCTGCTTACTATATACCAACTGCTAAAGTCCTTTCTGTTTGGCCGTGGCTGGGCTGGGAGCGCCGCTGAGTAGGCTTCTGGAAGAGGCGCTATATAAATCTCCGGAATGAATGAATGAATGAATGAATGAATCCAAGTTGTCCAAGTCCAATATGGCCCTATAAAAAACTTGCTCCTTGAATGTCTCGTGTTGTTGATTGAACAGCAACTGCTGGCTAATATTTCTGTGTCACTGGTAGTGCTTAAACTTGTTGCTACTGACTAGATCTGCTTCATGGGCGATGTGTTTAATGTAAATTCCTGACATTTTAGGAAGTGAAAATTAGGAATTTTTAGTCTAAGTTTGTCAAACGCTGTCAGTAAACATGTGCACGCACAAGAAACCTATAAATAGGGCCTATGATTAAATAAAAATCTTCTAACAAAAGGCACTTGCATAAGATATTAGGATAGGCCTATATGCAGATATATACTTCATATATAGCCTACTCTCCAGATTACAAGCACGTTGTGATGCCTAAACCATCCAGTGCTGCCAGTGTGATTGTTCTCATTGAGATAAGTTGCTTATTTTCAAGCAGGTAGCAAATAAAGCTGGGTTTCCGCATAAAGACTATCTTCTTGCTTTAAAATAAAGTTGGGACGTATGTTAGATTTAAATTTGAAGCATTACAGAATTTGTTAAATGCTGTAAATAGACAGCCGTTACAGTATGGGATCTCTCTATCGTTTGGCACTGTGTCCTGGGCAGTGCGCCTGTTTTTCTTCGGGAGCTCTTTACCTTAACTGCGGCCTGCTCTGGTCAACGATCTCTGTGCTCGGCCTCCAGAGGCGACTTTGTGGTTCCACAGGCTCTCACTACCACCAGACAGAATAAGACTTTCTCGATCGTGGGTCCTCTCTTTGGAATAGCCTCCCCTCTGATCTGCGTTCTCTCCTGCGGGACCTGACCAGCTCTTTTTATACTACTCAACACTTTCCTCTTTGGCCGGGCATGGATCGGGAGCGCCTTTTAAGAGTTATCTTGAAGGGGCGCTATATAATTCCATATATAGATGAATGGATGGATGGATGGATGGATGGATGCATTGGATGGATGGATGGATGGATGGATGGATGGATGGATGGATGGATGGATGGATGGATGGATGGATGGATGGATGGATGGATGGATGGATGGATGGATGGATGGATGGATGGATGGATGGATGGATGGATGGATGGATGGATGGATGGATGGATGGATGGATGGATGGATGGATAGATAGATAGATAGATAGATAGATAGATAGATAGATAGATAGATAGATAGATAGATAGATTGATTGATAGATAGTACTGCGTGTCCTAAATGTCTTCTAATACCGGAAGCGCATGGTCTGAACCTTGGACTTAAGCCAGTTAAATTTCTGAATCTCCACCCAAAACTTAAGAACTTTATGTCTTATTTGAGTTGTGCCACGCTGCGTTATTGTGAGTCAACGGGACAAGAGGCCTGATCATCGTTTGACGGCTTCGCAGAAAAGTCGAGTGACAGTGTAGTTGAGAAGAATGTGATTTATTGCAAGGTAAGTCATCGAAATTTTTTCAGCGCCTCACAATAGCCCGTAGGTGGTTCGAGAAAAACCAACTATCGACATTCGTGTGAGTTTCTGAGTCACAGAGTTCTGTGTATAATACTAAGCACAATCGAAGCAATAGGCTACTGCAGGTGCGGCAAAAAAACAAATGGTTTCCCCTAAGTGAACCATGTGACAACCGGCATATTGGCTGTAACGATGAGTAGTTGATCCTATGAAAACGAGTTCTTAACCATCTATTACTGCACTGAATCCAAAAATTCCAACAGTTAGGGCATGATATGCACATGTATTACGCTTCCAAGGTGTTCTTATGAATTAATTTGTCGTGTTACGTTTGAAAGCCGTGGGCATTGGCGTAGCTACATTGACGCACGAAGAGTCAGTTGCTTGTTGTACTTCGGCTTAACGACACTTTTTCATATCGAAGATGATTAGTGTCGGAGGCAGAAAGGAACCTCGTACTCCACGTTTATATTGCGACCGAGCCACCCGCAGTAAAGATCCGAGAAATTAATCTCTGATAAACCGACCGACCAGGAATCGAACCCGGGCCGCCGGCGTGGAGAGCGGGCTACCAACCCACTCGGCCACTCAGGATCTCTGAGGCAGTTGCCTCCTCTTGCTTTTTTTATAGACTGGAACTTCCATTGACTAATGACCCCAATGACCAGAATTTTGCCATTGGTCTGTGAAGTTGCCTCCACTTGAATTTAAGTCTCGCTACGGCCTACGCGCCTGACCGTGGGGAATGAGTTAAATGAATAACTAATAGCAATTATTATTCTAAATGAAACATATTTGTCTAGATTCCGAGACACAAAGCGGAGTTTTTCTATGCTCGACCCTGTTGGGCCCCTTAGAGGCCCTTGGTCAGTGCGTTTGGTCAAATCGAAAACAACCGAGTGTCTTACTTCGTGCTACCTGTATAAGCCTATTCCTTGAATATGTCTATAATTCATCACTATCATTAACATCTCTTCGCCCCTATCGTCCACCCTCCTTCCTCCTCCATCCATCCAGCCAGCCATCGACCATCCATTCGTAGGTCATCCATACATCGGCTATCTATTAATTCCTATTAATTTTGTATTGACCACTTTAAATCCATCTAGTTCATTCGTTAGATAGCGCTCTTCGTCTCGTCTTAATAAAGAGGAAAAGAAGAGTCCTTTAGCCTCGGCATATTATGACGTCGGGTGGCCAATCTTCTCCCTTACCGTCTCATCTTCCTACCGACAGCCTACGGTCAGCGTACTCATTATAGCCTAGTTGGCTTAATAAAATCTCCATTCAAATGTTCAGAAGAATTACATTTCGGAGGCTACTTAGATTGGCGATGGGCGCTGACGACCGCTGAAAGCGCGTGACTCAGGACCATGTAACTAACAGTGGGAGATTCTTTTATCGGTTTTTTCTTTTTACTGCGTTTAGTTAAATTATTAAACAGTAGGCTAAGCCTCTCAGCCAGCCTATGTAAAGTCGGAGCATTTTAGTAGGATGTTTTTAGGCGTATAAACTCAGGTATACATGTATACAGCCTAAGTTTCGGCTTGTCATGAAAATTGATGTTTGGTCTGAATAAGAGAATTTGCCAAAAAACGATAGTACGATTCAGGAGTGGAGGATCAGGATGTCAGATGGAAAACATAAAGAGCAACCAAAGGCAACTCATACCCTACAAAAGCGAATGGCCTTTATCATTACATATTACGCTGATAATTCGTCTATTGCAGCAATCGTTGCCGTTTTATTTCAACCGAATTTGGTCAATGTAATTAGCTTCTGTTTCGTCAAATTAAGATTACAATAATTGCCGTGTCTTCATCTCTGTTGGTCAATATATAGAGTGCTATGTGGTTAGGCTACTGGATGATGCACTTTGCGCTGTCCCTTCGTGCGATCTCGGGGTCACTGTCGTTGGCTCCCTTCATCGTCTGCAGAAGCAGAAGGTCCGTTCGGATGCTCGGCCGACGCACGTTCGGAGCCACGGCGCCGCAAGCGTCACTCAGCCGGCGTCTGAGGGTCAAGCCCCTGGGACCGATGCTGCCTCCGCCGATCCCTCCCGGGACTTTGAGACGTCGGTTAGAGAGGCAAGTCGGCGAGGCAATGTAGGCCGGATTGACCTTGCTATGTAGCGACGGACTCATCTCGATCGGGAGCTTTGCGAGGACGAATAGTTTGATGAAGATCTCCTCGATGTTCGTGTTCTTCTTGGCCGACGCCTCGACGCAGCCGACCGTCCATCCCCCGCCGCCGGAGGAGGCACTGCTCGAGGAGCCGCCTGCCCCAGCCGACGCCGACTCAGCCAGGCGCCGCAGCTCTCCCGTCTCGACGACACGGTTGGCCTCTCGGTCGCACTTGTTGCCGACGATGACGACCGGGGTGAAGCGGCGTCTCTTCGACCGGACGAAGCTCCCTGTCGACCCCGAGGATGACGAGCTCTGGTGGGAACCTCCGTACGTTGGAGGGTCACCCTTGGTTTCCTTGATCTGCTCCAGAAGACGCTTCGTCTCCTCGAAACTCTCTCGGCTGTCGATGCTGTACACGAGGATGAACAGATCGCCTACAGATACAAACAACGACGATTTGTATAGCGCCCAGGCAGAAAAAAGCACAAGCTATGTTATAGCCCGTACTCTGGCAGTGTCAGTCCCAAGCTTGGATGAAGGAGGAGGGCGATGCTAAGGGTCTTTGCTACCACACGTAGAGTGTCGTTAAACTGAAACTGCTACTAGAGGGGTTATAACTGACAAACCGCCTCACGCAATAATGTGTTAATGGACATAATTATGCGGGGTTGTGGAAAATCCAACCTATTTCTACGCTCGGAGGGAGTCGGAGCCACCAACATTACTGTCTCCTCTATACTTTCGACAGTCGTTTAATACTAGCTCTGCCCGTAGTGACCGTTCCTTCCCAGGATTGGCCGTTTCCCAAGAGTGGTAGCATTATGGGATCCGACTCTATCTCTTCCAATGGTAGGTATACCGTCCGGAGAATGGTCTCTTTTCAGGACAAGGTTCCTTCCTCAACCGGCAACAGTCGTTTCTTTTGTCTGCCCTTTGCTACACAGGTTCTTGCTTCACCACCATTTAAGTCCTGTAATCCCGGAACTACCTCCATTAGTATGCGACACAAGTCGTCCTAGTTAATGGGACAGGGAAGACTTAAGGCAATTCTATCTACATGTATATGCCCCTGCAGGCGCTTGTATATTGAGCAGCGAATCTGACTAGCATCAAACGTGTATCACTCTATTTCCGAGCAGTTCTAAACCAACAATGTCAATAAATTCTGCTTTGGAATATGTGTTGGCATTAAATTTTGGCAACTCTTATCGAGCATAGTTAGAAATTCTGTTTTCGAAAATACTTGCATGTAGGTATTTCTACGGAACTCTGGCAGTGAGGGTCCTCTCTCTAACCTTAGATATTATCACACAGACCTTCGTCCCGAACTACGCAAGAGGTCGCCGCCGGGCCTCGCACTTCATTCTAACTTCTAAGATGTGTTTTGTGGCAATCACTTATCGATTCGGTACACACTTTGGGGCAAACTAACTCTCGCTGTTGAAATCGGATCCGTTGAGCCGTATGTCTGAATCAGGAAGCGTCATCGGCAATGCGACAGACTTATAGCTCGAACAGCACCTGTTGATTTATGTGGTGTTATTCCTTATTTTACACACACCTGTCCATCGTTTCCTTCTCCAGGGTTTAGCTCAGCCTCTTGTCAATTCCCACTATCGGAATTCAGACTGCCAGCTCAAGAATGTACTATAAATCATCGCTAATCAAAGGATATCAAGATTTCTGCACACCTTATAGGGCGTATACGTAGAAAGCACACTTCACCATTCTGCATCTTATGGAACGCACGGCGCAGCAGCCATCATTGATCCCCTTTTGCGATTTCGTTTCTTGTATTCCAGTCTACTCAACAGGTGTTGTGAGAAGCCATAGGCTGCATCTTTATGTGTGTTTTTACTATGATACTGCAGAGTCTACTCCTGGCAGAATTTAGGGGAGTACTCGCAGTAGCTAAGTTTATTCAGCGCAGAAATTGTAGGTGTCTTCCTGTCCCCATTAACAATTTGACGACGCAATTAGAATAAATGACGACACGCACGCGTACACACGAACACACACACCCACACACTAGCACACGCCCACATACTGTGACACACGAACACACGAAAGCGCTTTATCTATACCTGTGTTGTATACGCCTACATATGCATGCACCTTACGTATTATAAGGCCGAAAGTATTGACATTTGTATAACTTAATACAGTATATGTGTAGGTGCGTGTGTCATTCACGACTTCCGTTCCAATCCTATTTCTTTGTCGTCCTTCCTACCATATTTCGTCTCACACCCTTCACCCTACATTCTCCCCTCTTCTCCCTTCACAGCCTTCTGCTGCACACTAGATCTGGGTATGCTTCAGGTATGACCGCTCTGGTCCTGTCTGGGATCTCTCTGTGGTTCTGGTCTGGCCCTGTCTGGGATTTATCTCTGGTTCTGGTCTGGCCCTGTCTGGGATTTATCTCTGGTTCTGGTCTGGCCCTGTCTGGGATTTATCTCTGGTTCTGGTCTGGCCCTGTCTGGGATTTATCTCTGGTTCTGGTCTGGCCCTGTCTGGGATTTATCTCTGGTTCTGGTCTGGCCCTGTCTGGGATTTATCTCTGGTTCTGGTCTGGCCCTGTCTGTGATTTATCTCTGGTTCTGGTCTGGCCCTGTCTGGGATTTATCTCTGGTTCTAGTCTGTCCCTGCAGTCTGGGATCTCTCTCTTTTGGTTTGGGCCTTTACTGTTTTGGTTCCGTCTCTGCTTTTCTAATCTGGCCCCGTCTTGTGTCTGGCGTGATTTTGGGGCCTGTCATATATCCTCAGACTGGCAATTCGCTGTGTGGACGCGAATTATAACTCAATTTTTGCACGCACCAAGGTCATGCAATTTTTTCTTTAGTTAAACCATCTATTTGTACATAGGGCCGTCTTCTAAATCCTTAGCTGTTGGTGGTCATGGATAATGGATATACCTTAGTGGTTATCATTATAATCACTGTCATTATTATTACCATTATATAAAACACCGCTATAAACAATCATGCAAAAAACGCTAGTTGACACTTGTTTAAAGGCCATATTTTAAAGCTGTGTATAATACGCGTATACGCAGTATTTGTAACCCTGGTAAGCCGGTGATTAAAAAGCGTGGAGTGTCTACTTGAGTTCATGGTCGACCTTTTCGACGAATAACCGGTCTACGAGACCAATATATCACTGTTTTTGGCCCATACCATGACCTAAACTAAAGACCCGTCTCCTTTAAGTAGGCAAATGTATAGCAGGCCGAGGCATCTATAGGCCTAATCCACATGCCCGAAAGCAGCTATAATAAGAGACCCAAAAGGCCTACAACCAAGGCCGTCACCGATGACATCGTTTAATCGACAGACAGACACAGACAGACAGACAGGCAGATAGATAGATAGACAGACAGACAGACAGACAGACAGACAGACAGACTGCCTACATACATACACATACACACACACAAACATTCACACACACATACATGTACGCAAAACCTAGCTAATGTTTGCATAGGCCTAATGTGTTTGCAATTCCGAGAAAAGACTGCGCTTATCTCTCTAGGTTCTACCCACATGATCCCCAGATCTGCTGGCTGTGACAATCATCCAGCACTGAGATTATTGACAACTGCGTGGTTATTCGGATACATCTGAAACACAGATGCGTCGGTATATACAAAGTATACCAAAATGTATACGTAAGCCTATATATTAGATATATGTATATATGCAAAATTATAGAAACGAATTATTATAATATTAATAGTGTAGGCCGACTCGGTATGGTATTAAACTTCTGTATAGGCCTATGTACGTACGTACCAAGTACGTCCCAAGGCTTAGTTGTAGTTTTAAAATTTAATATATTTACTTAAGTATTACACAAATTGTATGATATCTTGATATTTACAAGTTGTTAGATTCGTGTTATTTGCATGCTAACATTACTTCTGAAATATCTTGTTAATTCAAATTAATATTAGAGTCCTTCAATCTTTCCCTTCCAGTCCAATAAGCAATTGCCCCATTGGTTCGGCTGAAAGGTTCGATTGAAAGACTCAATTGAACGGCTCGCTTCGTACTACAAAGCGTGGGAAACGGTTAATTAGCGCCGATGGCAAATAGCGTCGGTCAGGCCGCACTATAAGATAGACAACGCAAAAGGGGAATAAACACTGTTTTGCACGATGCATTGCTTCAGACGTACGTGTAGAGCCTGCATTCTGCGTCAAAACGAGTTAAGGAAAGTCGGCATCGTGTGGTTAGTGACATGCACAGTACATTCATCTGCAAGTCGTGCATAACGTGTAAAAATCAGAGTCTTTGTGCAGGCAACTTACGAAATATTATGTACGCTGACGAGAGGGCGTCCGTGAAAGAGCCTAATCACTGCGCACACGACTCAGAGCCGAACCAATCCATCTGTGGCACTGGGCTGGTTCAGGTAATCTGACAGGTCTCGGGGCCACAATCACGAGACTGTCTGAGTGACGATAGAGGGGGAATAACAGGATAAAACCTGTTCGTGATAAATAGACAATAAATAAATAGATAACAGGTCTGTTTAAGACGAGAGGTAACGATACGGAAGGAGTTCCTCCCCCTCAGGTGCTCTTTAAGAAACAAAAATCTGTCTCATCACTGGCAAGAGATAGCCTACATTGACGAGCATTCCTGGGCAAGTCTAAAAGGTTGCGTGCAGCCCGAAGAAGAACACGTCAACTTGATTGACACGCTGCACAAAAGCGAAAGACGATTCTGTAAAATTATTATTTAAGATCATTGTTATGTGGTATAATTAATGGATTTTCTTCCCTGTATGAAACAGCCACGCACGTGACACTATACGTCTCCTTACTTAACTATACTTGCCTGACCAGAAACAACAAACGCCGACTGGAGCCGCCGCCTATCGTCGTAATGCGGAACGACAATTTAATCCACTTCCGGCGAAGACTGCGAGCAAACGGTGCCACCCAGAGCGTCGCCGGTCAGAAGTAGGAATTGATCGATAGGTAGACAATATGGGGAGGTTCAGATGGGGAGGTTCATATGGGGAGATTCAGATGGGGAGGTTCAGATGGGGAGGTTCAGATGGGGAGGTACAGACGCAAGATCTCTGTTGAAATCGGAGCCAAGAGGAAGAATAGAAAAGAGGGAGGAAAAATTTACGAAGGATGGATGTATTCAAGGAAGGGTGGAAGGAAGAAATGGGTGGTGCCAAGTTAAGGAAGGATACAAGGAAGAAATAAAGTAACAACAAAGAGCAAACAGACAGTGAGTAAGTAAATAAGAAAGAAAGAAAGAACGATGGAAGGAAGAAAGCAAGGACGCAAGAAAGATAGATGGATAGAAAGTCCTTAAGTCTGTTTAATCTCTAGTCTAAAACCGATTCATGGACTTTCTATCCACCAATCTTCCTTAACTCCTTGCGTCCTTGGACAGAAAGTGGGGCAGATACAGGTGCACGTTTCATTGGGGACAGACTTTAAATTTCAGGGAAATGAATCAGATAGAGAGAGACAGACAGAGACAGACAGAGACAGACAGGGAGACAGCAAGAGAGAGATATAGAGACAGAGAGAGACACAGAGAGAGAAAGAGAAAGAGAAGAATACAGAACATACAGAGACAGACACGACAGAAGTACAAACAGAACGAATGTGTGAAAGAACAAGATGCGTACAGTGACCGACTTGCACATACAGACAAACTCAGACAGACAACGCAGACAAACACAGACATGCAGACGCAAACAGACAAACAAACAAACACAAACAGACAAACACAAACAGACAAACACAAACAGACAAACACAAACAGACAAACACAAACAGACAAACACAAACAGACAAACAAAAAGAGACAAATACAAACAGACAAACAAAAAGAGACAAACACAAACAGACAAACACAAACAGACAAACACAAACAGACAAACACAAACAGACAAACAGACAAACACAAACAGACAAACACAAACAGACAAACACAAACAGACAGACAAGCACAAACAGACAGACAAACGCAGACAAACAAAAAGAGACAAACACAAACAGACAAACAAAAAGAGACAAACACAAACAGACAAACGCAAACAGACAAGCACAAACAGACAAACACAAACAGACAAACACAAACAGACAAACACAAACAGACAAACACAAACAGACAGACAAGCACAAACAGACAGACAAACGCAGACAGACAAACACAAACAGACAAACACAAACAGACAGACAAGCACAAACAGACAGACAAACGCAGACAGACAGCGGCGGAGCTCGAGCGCCTCAGGTGTCCAAGTCATAACATTTCTAGGCCTAATATGAAACAGTAACCATTGGCGATATTTTTAGTCCACAGAAATGATTCTACAAACTCTGGAAATGCGTTTTATGAAGAACCTCAACGCAAGATAAAAACGACGACACCCAGTGTGAGAATTGTCGGGGTGGGGTTCAACCCCCCAATTTTTCTTAGGATCCCACAGTAATGTTTACATTTCACACCCAAACTGCACATAAATCAACGTCTAACCCCTTGTTATTTTTTCACAATTCTCATACTGACGACACCGAACTAGTTATAGTACAGGCCAGGTGGCGCTGCTGTCGCGGACAGCGGTGCAGAGGCAGACGACAGTTGACGGGAGAAGATGAGATGCGCATGCGTCAGAACGATTAATTGATTTGTAGTTTTCAATAATCAGTTAACGAGTGCTACGCGTTTCCTTCTGGCAACACCCCAACCGAAATGGTGCGTTTCAATCGCCTTCAGTACCGGTAGACCTATAGCACTATTACAAATCTCAATTTCCTTTCCGATATATCGGACCGCAAAATAGGCTTCTGTTCTTCTGCACTTATGTTTATATTTAGTACCGTCCATGAAGTTATGACAAACAAATTCATGTTTTTGTAAAATTATTATTATTGCGAAATTTTGACGCAGGGAAAGTCGCAGAGAAATAGAGAACTGAGAATTGGTTAGGCAGTCGCTCGGTGAATGGCTGCTAGATATCTGGATGTTTGGAAGTCAATGAGAAATAATGAGTTTTAAGGCGTCTCTTGGAAGAAGAAAGAGTTCGAACATCAGAAAACGTTGGAAGTCGGTTCTGTTTCTGTTGGTAACAACACTGAATGCACGAGTTCCCAATTACCGTAGCCTACTGCATCTTGAAGTCGGTTCCATTTCTGTGGGCAACAACACGGGATGCACAAGATCCCAATGACAGTGCTGCATTGTGACTCAAGGAAAGTAGGGAGATGCTAGTGTTTGGAGGAAGGTATACGGACTGTTCATTGTAAGGTTTTTTAGGTCAAACAGGTCAGTTTAAATCTTATTGTGAATACTTTTACAGAAAGCCATTGCAGCTGAACGAGCAAGATTAAGAAGTTTATACGAGAAGATGCTGACAACATCACGCAAGCACAGACTTCACGATCTAAGATACCTGCAAACCCGTATTGGCATAGGCCCTAATCAAGGGCGAGAGCATGCTGTGGTCTGCCAATGTCTTTGGTAATAGCAAACCTAATGAGACGCATTGCCCCGATATATATATGAGAAACTATAGACTCTAACGCATGTTTTTGTCACAGACTGTCACAAAAAGCTACGCGGGCAAAAACGATTTCTTCCACTTAAAACGCAAAACTATAAGGTAAAGAAAATATAAGTAGGTCTAATATTAACAAGCATTTGGTTTAAGCATTTTCATCAAAATGCTAGAAGAAATGCTAAAGATTGCAAAGTTAGCATTAAAACTGAACAGTTCTGGCACTCTGTTTTTCCATTAATTTTGATTTATTTAAATATTTGGAAAAGAATAACTGACGATTTAAACGATGGAAGACTAAGCAAAACGGAAAATCCAGACAGGAAATATCGCGGGAAATGTGACAAAGATGGACAAAGAATCGAAAGGAAAACTCGAGAAATGAAGGACAAAGAAAGTTTTAAAAAAGTCATGTTAATGGTGAAGAACGACCTGGCAAGGGCGTTTAACTGCAAAAGATCATCAGTTAGCCCTACTCAAACGTCATCAGGTATTTTATACGAAATAAAAACATTTCAAAAGTGGCGATGACAAAGATAATAAGGCCTCACAGTTATTTCGCCAACTGAAGCTGTTAAATCGCTTTAAAAAAGTGGCGAAAACAAAATAAATTTTGTGAAAATTGTCTACCATAAAATATCTTTTAGAATGCCACGTTAAGCGTTCTTTTAGGATCAAACAAGGCGCTTTATGAGTGACAAGATACATCTAAATTTAAACCATGATAAAATTACCCCTCTGAACTCATGGATGAGCCAGTGACCATTGGCTGTTCCACACACCTACATGTACATAGCGCTATAAATTTATGCCTATTAGTATTAAATGATACTAGATAAACGCTAGGAAATACTAAATAGAATGATATGATCAGAATGATATGCTCCCTAAACCTAAAGAGACGCAACAGAACTGCGGCCGAAACCTTGTAAAGCAGACTGCATGGTGCCTGGGAGGAAGGGTTGCGACGGAATTCCTGAGCAGACGCCAGAACATTTGTAAGCAGAGAAATTCCGATGCATACGGAATATTTCATCTGTCGTTGGTTTCCGGTCGAAGAGACTCGTGCTGTCGGTTGGCGTCCGCTGTTCCGATTAATTCTTCCAGTAAAGCACGCACCCGGAGTCTCATTAATATTTACCCCAGCAGAGGGAGAGAGATCCTCTGTCGGTCATGAAGGTTGCCTGGTTCGGTCGGCTGGACCACCTCGACTGCAGTTGCCCCCCCCCCTGCAGCTGACCATCTCAGGTCAGTCGAGATGACCGGTGAACGGGGGGAGGCTTTGCCGCTGAATGCAGAACCATGCATGTTCTTTTTTGCAACATTATCAGCAAAAATCAAACTGCAGGTGTTAGACTGGAACATTAATTAAAACACCTGCACTCACACTGCAGACAGACGATGGCGACAGGAAGGCAGCATTGCGTCTGTCTGTCTGTCTGTCTGCCGATTCATATGTATGCATGTATGTATGTATGTATGTATGTATGTATGTATGTATGTATGTATGTATGTATGTATGTATGTATGTATGTATGCATGTATGTGTAACATTGTGTATATATATTATGTCAGTGTATCTGTGCTGTCTTATCGTGCCTTCTCGCATGTATGTCTGTCTTATAGCCTGTCTATCTGTCTGTCTGTATGTATCTCTGTCTGCCTAATAGCTTGCATGCTCTTTCTATCTATTTCTATGTATGTTTTCACCACTCTGGTTTTCTACATATGTTAATGTAACTGTAGCTTTGTTCTCTGTTTCTAAATGAACCTGTCTGCCAATCCCTTTCGTTCCTGTCTCGTATATTCTAATATCTTTCTGTCAGTTGTATAATTGCGGACCTCGCTGTTCTATCTCTCTGCAGCATAGTAACATGTATCACACTGCGGTGTCTAACGCAAAAGGCCTCAACTGATGACGCACCAAAACCAATCCGTTATTAGGTCAGTATCCAAAAAGGTCCATCCACTAAGACAAAAAGGCAGCCTATATGGTCCAATTTGGTATGTATGTATGTATGTACGTATGTATATATGTATGTATGTATGTATGAATGTATGTATGTATGTATGCATGCATGTATGTATGTGTATATATATATATATATGTCAGTCTATCTGTGCTGCAATTAGGAAAGGACGACCTTGAGTTGAGAAGGAAACGACCTAAGCGACTGAGCAGAACAAACAGATGCCAGGAGGAGAGAGTTCCAACATATAGATAGGACCTATAGCCACCGATGAAGCCAGGTATGCGCGGATGACATGTAACTACAATTACCGCCTGGCATCAGCACCTGATACCTTCCGTGCAGGAGATCGCAGCAACCCTTTCAAGCCGCCGATGAAGTTGTTTAGAGGCCTAATGACGACGAAGCTGCTGCTAATGAACGCTGATTATGGAGGTGGTGTTGATGATGATGATGATGATGATGATGATGATGATGATGATGATGATGATGATGATGATGATGATGATGATGATGATGATGATGATGATGATGATGATGATGATGATGATGATGATGATG
Organism: Aporrectodea caliginosa; assembly: GCA_020284085.1. Lineage (NCBI taxonomy): Eukaryota > Metazoa > Annelida > Clitellata > Crassiclitellata > Lumbricidae > Aporrectodea > Aporrectodea caliginosa. The sequence goes on from JACEVL010000666.1 coordinate 2,265,960, forward strand.
ATGATGATGATGATGATGATGATGATGATGATGATGATGATGATGATGATGATGATGATGACGAGGTCGATCAAAACACGGCGAATAAGAAGCCGAATCTATGTCGTTACCATGCCATCACAACTTTTTCACCTTTTTCATCATCTTAAAACACTCGCACAGACAGGCTACCAAGGAAGAAAGTAAGTACACTTCCACGAATGATGAAGACGAAGAGCCCAGACAGACAGACAGACAGACAGAGAGGCAGGCAGACAGACAGACAGAGAATCAGACAGACAGTTCATTGGGGAGCATCTAAAAAAGAACCGAACCCTATTTATATAAATGAACGAATGACGTGCCTTGTTTAGGAAGCACCGTCTTGCCTAGACTTGTAGAGCTAGCTTAGACGGAATTAACTGTAAAGATTTCTACTGGTTCGCGCATTGCATAACACTCCATGTTTTATACATCGCTGCATGCGGATGGATCTTTCATTGGATATTCTTGGCATATATGGCTATAGCATGCTTTCTTATAATGTGATGTATACTCAGGTCGTATAGTTAAGACAATAATGTAGCTTGTGTACTCATGGTATATTATTATGGCATTATTTTTGCATCTTTTGGTATAATTATGGTGAATAATTAAGGTGTGTTTTGATGTATCTTCTCCGTTTGTTGCTGTAATAAGAAAATGTTGTCCTTCAAAAGAAGCGAATCAGAATGGCTCTTTATGATATTCGTGGAGTTGTATTATATAGTCTCATATTCTCAAATCTGCATGCATGCACCTCCAATCTTACACGTATATGTATGTATTTTTATTTTTGTATGTATGTATGTATTATGTATTTATATTTGTAAATCATGTCTTTACATATATATATATATATAATATATATATATATATAAAATTGGTGTTTCTAGCGCTTTATACTTTCTCTATGTACACTGAAGAATCATTATAAAAATGGACTGATATTATGATATGAATTCTGATATAACAAAGTCAGGACATGGATCTCAAAATTCTTTCAGCTGTAGGAAATAATCTCATTATAACACGGTAGACATAATAATGGGGGAAATGAGGCAGCAAGCGTCTATAGCAGAGCTCCTGCTGCTCAAACGCCCACCACGCCACCCTCCCTTTTGATTTACACAGAGTGTGTGGTGGACGACCGAGTCCTCGCCGGTATACATGCGAGATGGCCAAGGATTAAGAAACCGAAGGACAAACGTTGGAAATCAACGACGCAACGAGGTGCATGGTGTCTCGCTAGAACACCGGAAGGAAACCATCTCCCTATCTATCCCAAGTACAACGGAGTAATGACGCTATGGAATGGCGACATTGGAAGTACGAACATGCCTAAAAGGTAAAAAACCAAGGAAGCAGAACATAACAGGACTGTTCTTTTCTGGCTCCATACATAAGACACATTATAATGAGTTACTGAGCCATATAATTATGTGTTTAAAAATACATAATGCACACACATAAATGCATATAATTATATATAGTCTATCTCATCTATCTCCTTTATATAGATGTCCTACTCTACATACACATATATAAAATTATGTATGTATTGTATATAATATGTACATATATACTGTATATATAATGGGTCTAAGCTGGGCCATTGCATTTGCAACTGTTCATCATTCGTCCATTAGATGAATGCATTCATTTTCATCTCCTGATGCGGACACACTCTCTTCTTCATCGTCGCCCATCTCTGCTGCAGCAGCAGCAGCAGCATTACAGAGGCGCTACATAATGCGAAGCCATTTCGAAACGCCATCATATGTTATTCGGATCTAATGTCTTTCTCTCTTCCTCCCTCCCTCTCTCTCCCTCTCCCTCTCCCTCCCCTCTCCTCTCCCTCTCCCTCTCTCTCTCTCTCTCTCTCTCTCTGTCTCTGTCTCTGTCTCTGTCTCTGTCTCTCTCTGTCTCTCTCTGTGTCTCTCTCTGTCTCTGTCTCTGTCTGTCTGTCTGTCTGTCTGTCTGTCTGTCTCTCTGTCTCTCTGTCTGTCTGTCTGTCTCTCTCTCCCTCTCTGTCTCTCTCCCTGAATGCCATCTTAAAGAGTGGTTGTCATTAGATACGGTTATTATAGCAACAGATCCTTCTGCATCGCCTTCCGAGAAATGGTCGTCATGACAACGCATCCCGCGTCATTTCAACTTATTAGAAGTAATGTCTGCCAAACTGCGGCCACTTAGTCTTAGTTGCCTTGCCCGTCTCCATTTGGGCAAATAATGTCTGGTACAAATAAGTGGAAATGAACTAAACCTGATCGAATCTATATTGTGGGGCGCGGTGGTGTAGGGGTATGTTCGGTGCCTTGCAGCCGGAGGGTTGCGGGTTCGAATCCACCTCAAGGGGTATGTTCGGTACATTGCAGCCGTGGGGTTGCGGGTTCGAATCCACCTCAAGCCGCCGCGTAGGGACCCTGGGCAAGTCCTTCACTCGCAATTGCTCATGCGCTTCGGCGTGAAACTCCGATTCAGTGTCCGCGCTGTAGTCGGGAGCGCCTCTGAGTAGAAATCTTGAAGGGGCGCTATATAAATATCTGAAATGAATGAATGAATGAACGATGATCATAACTTAATGGCAATACAAACTATATGGCATTCGTCTAATAGGCCCCTACACGATGACAAAAGGCACTTATATAATGCTTGTCCCGCTGTGTTTTAGATGTCCTATATTACAAAATGACACAATGCATGTTGTATGCATGCACGCATGTATTTGTGTATGTATGTATGTATGTATTTTCATGTGTATGTATTTATTTAATGCTTGCATGCAGACGCTATTTTGCGCGTTTTAAGTAAGGGTGGGCAACGATTAAACATTTTAATCGAAATTAATCGCACGATTAAAATTTTTAATAACGCCATTAATTTTTAATCGCATGTCACAGTATATAGCAGGTACAACTACGTACTCTACCGACTCTGAGTAGTTACGTTGAATATGCGTTATATAAATGCTTGCAGTTAATAAACAAAAAGTAAACATGCTTTACTACTTGTTTTTACATTTTAGTTTTTACTTTAAAGTTTAAACTTAAAGTTTTACTTTGTAGGCCTAATAGCAGTTTTATCAAGAATTGTTTTAGCGCATTTATTAAAAATAATTGGGCGTTGTGACAATAGCGTTAACTGCGTTAAAAAAATCTAATCGCTTTTTATTATTAAGGCATTAATTGCATTAATAACGCGTTAAATGCCCAGTCCTAGTTTTAAGTATGCCTCAGAAAGCCGCTGCACGCATGATTATCTAACTGGTAAGTGCGCTTGAAGACAGTTTGAAAATGTTGACTGAACAGAATTAAGTGCAACATTATGCAAGAGGCTAAGACACGATAAAGCACAATACATGCATGTTCCGAGTTGATACGGAATCGCGGCACCTGCATATCCTCATGAGCAGCAGAGCGTAACGATCGCTGAACAGTTTGACTTGAAACTGGAATATAAAACACTCTGGTGTATTCTTTCTTCGAAGTGGAATCGGTGGATTCTTTTCTGTCATATAATCTCATATATGACAACTTCGGATAATTTGATTGACCAACAGCACAAGTTGCATATATGCATATATGCTGCCTGGGCAATATAATCATTTAAGCAAGTATTTCAACATGCAATTATATATATTCTACATAAGTTGATTTCTTTTTCTACAGATGTCTTTAAACAATTTCTATACAATTCCGTTGGAATAGAGGTCAATAGTTGAAGTTAGACAACATTTTAGTTTGGTTAAATGCTTTTAATATGCATGTGCTTTAAACCGGTGCAGAGTGGATAAGTCATGAATAAGATGACGGGTTAGGGACCTCTGTGCAGATGAGCTATAAAAATGTTCATATAGTCACAACAATAGAAAATGTCCTTACAAATCTTTGAGCATATTCTTGATGATAATTCAAACAAGAGTTAGTGTAGAGGTCGTAAATTTCTGAAGCAGTTCTAAAAGAACTGTAAGAAGCGTTAATGGTAACAAGAAAACTCATTATTCTTTTAGGAGTACATGAATGAACGAATTTTCGGTTTTGTTAAACAATCCATTTCTGTAATGCCTAGATAACAAAATTACTGTTGGAAGGAGCCCTCCAGCACAGTCTACGCATATTGCACTAACAGCAGCTCGATTCTGAAAGAATTCATGGACGATGGAGTTATATAATTAGAAACCATAGTACAATGCTGCAGTACGCTAATCAGGTAAGTATATTAGAGTATAATTGAGATTAGCAAAATAATGCAGCTTTGGATATGACCATAACCACTTGTTATATAACGCTAGCACTTTAAGATGTTTTAACGGAAACGAACGGCGATATTGGAGACAGAGAACCAAAAGAAGAAGAAGAAGAGAGCTATAATATCATGTGTTCATTCCAAGTCAATTGCTGATGAATAGAACAGGAAGAGGAGGAAGAAGGTGATGGTGGCGACGACGACGATGTCAACGATGAAGATGATAACGACGACAATAATGATGATGATACGATAGCATTAGTGTGCATCGCAATCGTAAACTCCAAATCTCTAAAGCGCTACTAAAAGCTAAGCGCAGGGCAGCCATTTATTCACCAATGCTGCGTCGTATCAGAGGGGTTGTCCAGAGATCGATGTCCAGTGGAGGACCGAGTCCAGTTGTATTAACGGCACATTGACAGATTGGCAATGCATATGTCTTTCAGTTCTTGAATCCTGATGCGGGGTATGCCAAAATTGCAATTAATTGTCAAGCCATGTAACCCGCAAAGAAAGAAAAGTCCTTGTTCCTGCAGTATACGCAAGTCTCAGCCGAAGCATCCTTCAGGCCAGTACCACGATTGTGAGGACTGTGGTTGAAAGCGTCATGCAGAAACGAACAGCTATACCTCACCTGAACATTTATATAGCGCGCTTATTCCTTATTGCTAGAGCTGGAGGCGAGCGACATTTAAAGTCTGTTACGCTTCTGTAGATCTGCCATATATACTTGGAGAATCATGACTGCCATTATGTCTTCATCACGTTCATACTAATCCTCTTAATGCTACTGCTGATGTAGGCATTCTGTGAAACTTCTCCAGCTTCTTAATTAGGGCTCCGAAGGATTTGCATCTATTGCATGTCGACGACAGTGACCTTTCTGTGACCTTTCTGTGACATTTCTGTTTTTTTTAAATCTCCAGTTCCAGTCTCTCAATCGTTTCCTCTGAATTTATTCCACCCTTCGAACGTTCTTCTCCTCATACTATTCTTCCTATTCTTCTTCTTGTTCGTTTTGCTCTTCTTGTTCTACTTCTTGTTTTTGTTCTTTTTGTTCTTGTTCTTGTTCTTATTGTAACGTTGGCCAGACTCTGAACCTAACAGGCATCGGCTTCAGAGTCCGGTCGACCTTATAGATGCCAATCAAGAGAAGAATTGTTAATTAATTGTACCTGGATGCGGTTTGAAATCTATAGAATGGTCAACACCGGTACACAGACAGACACGCGTCTAGAATCACTGACTGGATAAGTGACTGACTGACTGACAGACTGACTGACTAACTGACTGACTGACTGACTGACTGACTGACTGACTGACTGACTGACATTCGTTAAATTAGGCTGTGAGTTGGAGAGAAGAAAGGATGGAGGCAAAAGGAAGGAAGAGAGGAAGGAATGTCTGCAGGCAGTCAGGCCGGTGTCCCGTGATATTCTATCCGTCTTAAAACTATCCGGGGGATGAATGAATTTATCCCCCGGATGGAATAATTTATTCCGGTATAGAGCAATCGGGGGGAAAACCATTTCTATCCTCCATCGTGTAAAATCATTCCCTGGGGATAAAAATGCACAGGTATAAGGTGTTATTTTTTAAATGCGTATAATTTATAAATATATTATGCTTTAATCAAAATCCCCCCCTCGAAGTCCAACTCACACCTCAACGTGGTGAGGGGGTGGCAACAGTCAGTAGGGGAGTGCCTGCTGAGGCTATGCCATCAGTGGTGAAGGTCTTGGCCGAAGTACCACCTTAGGGCGCTACGCGAGGTGGACAGGCTCAGCAGGAACCCTGAAAAAGCTGGCAAACGTGGGTGGCATCGCCGCCTTTGATACCACATGTGGTTATCAGAGCCAGTCCTAAGCCTGGAACTCTCTTTAAGGGAGAAGCGCGAAGGTCGAACGGATGGGTGCAGATACTCCGTTCGTAAAGAAAAAATACGAATGAAATCCAATGCAAGCATTGGACCCCAAAAGGGCCTCGGCCCAGGGATCCGAGGCAAGCGTTGGACACCTACGGGCCTTCGGCCCATGGATCCTGATGATGATGATGAATCAAAATCCAAGGCCAGAAATATTTAAAGCAAGTGACTCTAAGTGAGCCCTCTAGTTCAAAAGTCCATTTTTTAAATGTTCACCTTGAACCACTTTTTCACTAAAGTGAATGCAAGTGCTCTTTCAGATCATAAATTCAGTTCAACTGCTTAACGGCTCTATATATATATATATGACGAATTGATTATAAAACTGACAACAAACAGCGCATACCAAATTTCCTTAGTTAATCATGCTTGTTTAATTCATTCTTGTAATGTAATGTAATGTAATTAGTAATTTATATAGCGCCGCTCACAGCCTAGGCCATTCAGTAGCGCTCCCAGTGCGAGAACTCCGAGAGAAGAAATAGGTTTTAAGGAGAGAGAGAGATGAACACAATGATCCAGAAAGGAAAGTCTCACGCAAAGTGAAGGGAAGGGCATTCCACAAAGAGGGCCCAATGATGGCAAAGGGTCGAGTTTGAGCAATCGTGGTCCTAGCTCGTGGGACAAAGAAGTCAGACCGGTCCAGAGATCGGAGAGGCCGATGAGTAGATGCCGAAAGAAGAGGACGAATGACATCCCTGAGGTATTTTCGGGCAAGTCCAGTTTGGATTTGAGGACCAAAGCAAGGATTTTAAACTGAATGCGGTCAGAGAGAGGAAGCCAATGCAGTTGGTTGACCATGAAAGATGATATATGGGAGTATTTAGGAAGGTGAGCAATCAATCGAGCAGCAGTATTGATAACAGATTGAATAGGGGATAGACGGACCTTGGGAAGACCAACAAGTAGGGAATTGCAATAATCAATTCTGGAACAGACAAATGCATGGACAATGGATGCCATGGTAGAGAGGGGAACAGATCTGCGAATAACCCTGAGACGCCGGAGGTGAAAGTAAGAGGATCGTGTAAGGTTGGTTACATGAGCAGAAAAAGTGAGAGCGCTGTCCAAAGTGACACCAAGGTCACGTACACAAGTAGAGAACGTAAATTTGGGAAAGTTTTCAGAGAGAAGCGAAAAGTCAATTTTCTTAAGTTGTTGGGGTGTGCCAAGCCAAGTAAGTTGAGTTTTGGAAGAGTTTAGCGAAAGGCGATTGGAAGACATCCACAAATGCAAGTCATGGGAAAGGGCTTCAATACGGCGAGCTAGAGTGAGTTGAGTAGACGCAGGACCATGAACAAACTGTGAAGTTTGCACGGTTTCATTCTTGATGTTTGCTGCTTTGACTGTAAGTTTGTGCAAAAGTGGTTCAAGTCAGCTTGCTTCCCTGCGAATAAATCTTTTCACTCATGCAGTGACACTCACTATGGCACTGCACTGCGGACCATTCCCACTTGAGCCACTCTTCCAGCGAAGTTTTGCACGGTTTCAGTTGCATGCTTTTTATTGGTTTAGCGCTTCCTGAGAAAATTAATTTTTGTGCGCGCTCTTATATTCTCTAAGCTTCGCAATTTTTGGTAGCAACCTCGCTGTCAGATTGCTAAAAATTGGCAATATGGAGAGAAAACGGCGTCTTTGCTGGTGGTAGATACGAAACGACCGATGTCAAGCGCGAGCTATCTAGTTACCTAATTAACACCTTAGTCCCTTATCAGTAGCCTACACTGTCGTTTGTGACTGCTGATATTTGTCTTCCTCCTTTTCTACACTTCCAACGCATCAAGACCTTCACGCAACTAATTATGCGAATGGACTAACTTTAAGGCATTGTTTAATTAGCGTGAGATTACAAGAGCACACAGAACACAAAAGCCCTGGAAGTTGCCTAGTTGCCTAAAATGACTTTGCTGGTGTGCATATATAGATTCGAAACGACCGACATGAAGCGCGAGCTAACAAGTCACCCAATCAGCACCTTAGCCCTTTCTATTTTTTTTATTATTTTGAATCCATTGTTTAATCGATTCCATGAACAGTGAACACAATGTACACTTATAATGAATACAGTCATTAACAATTATCATTTCGTAAGTGCCATTAGTAGGTGACAGAAACTGAAGAAGTCATTGTATAACAGGTAAGTAGTAAAAATCGATTCATGGGGAGAAGAAGCCCATGGGGCGTATCTAGTCTTTACCACTATGATAGAACAAATTGTTTGAACTTGAGAGGGAACATGAGTCAGTTCGATTAACTTAGAATGGGAAATGGACAAGGCAGTAGTAAAATCAGCGTCAGTTAAGTGCTTTTGTAGACAGGCTGTTTGAAGGAGTTGAGTGAGCTCTGATTGCGGAATTATGAAACTGTGTCTTAATTGCATTGAAGACGACGCACATGTCACAAGTCTGCGAATCGGCTAACTTTTAGACAATGTCACAACTTGCATAAGAGTATATGGACTATAGAGTAGACTAGAGAGAGAGAATTGGCTTCACTGGATTCGTTGTCCACATAGGCCTATGTCAACGGTAATATCGTAGTTATGGTTGGTAAATTATTTTAATGTCGTCAATGCCATCCTTGACGTTTGTAAGTAAGCAGTCTACCTTTGTCCATGATAAGTTGATAACTACCATCAATCCAGCTTCCACGTCATCGGACAATTTTTTCATCAATCCTACTTCCATTTAGGGCCTAATCAGAAAAATACCCAAATTCTATTTAAGCAGAATTTTTCATCAATGGCACTTTTATTTTAGGGAAGAAGTAAGAACTATTCTCGTGGATCCAGCTTCTACTTACGGAAACAATTGTTTTCATGAATCCAGCTTCTATTGAATCAAACACTTAGTTTTATCAAACCAGCTTCTATTTGCGGGAACAATTATTTCGATCAATTCAACTTCTGTTTAAGCACAGAAATGGTTTCATCATTCCCATTTCGATTTAGGGAAACGATTTTTTCATCAATCCAGCTTCCATTTTAAATTGACTATATGAAATAATTTACCAACCTAAACTACGGGATTAGGCTACCAGTCAACAATCAGTAGGATATGACTTTGCACATGACCACGACTGACATGGTTTTAAATTGACTTAAATTACACAAAATTGTAATTAAGTTGCAGGGGGATACTTTTTGAAGGGGAATGACCTCGTACGACTCGTGGGGGATACCTTTGCACGAGGGCGGATAGTTTCTCCCGTTCAGCTTCATCCGGCCGGATACTCCATTTCGCTAGTGGGATATAATTTTAATGGGGTATACTCTATTTCGTTACACCGGCAGCGATGGAGAATCGAAGAGGGACGGACGGACGCATAAAGGCCATGAGGGAGGAAGAGTTTCGGAAAAGAAAGATTAACGGTCATAATTTGTTTCGATGCTGCGATTTCTAGAGATGACTTGAGATGACTTGAGATGGTGCTTAGAGCTTCTTCTTTCATCTTGGAACAGCGGCGGCCATGATTAATCCCAACGATCGATGATATCAAAGGAAATCTTAATAGGAAATTTATGGGCCTACTTATAGCGTTATAAAAATTATACTGTACAAATATTTACACATTGTTACCGTCGTAATGCATAATTTCATACGGATTGTTTCCACCTACACTACTACTAGTAGTGAATATTTTAATTGACACATGTATTTGTGTAGGTACAGTATGTATGAATCTATAGGCTATCTCTGTCGGGCTTGAATTAGTACCTCCCAGCAGAGAGGTCAGCCACTCGGATCCTTCTTCTCCACTTGTTTCTGTCACTAGTATTTTCTTTCTTCAATCTGAGAAACTTCAGATCTTGTTGTATCATGTCTCCCCATCTCTTCTTCTGCCGATGTGACTTCTGCCACATGTGACTGTGGCATCCGGTGACCTCTGACATCATATTTCTCTTCAGGCAGCTTTCATCCTCTCTTCTCATCACATGACCGTACCATCTCAACTTAGCGGTCTTAACCTCTCGTATTTTGTCAGTAATACATGCCACTCCCAGCGTCTTTCTGATGTCTTCGTTTCTTTTCCTATCCTTCAGCGAGACTCCACCGCAGCATTCTTATTTCTGTTCTCTCCAGTAACCCTCTCTCCTCGTCACTGTATGAATGTATGCATGTATGAATGAATGAATGTATCAAAGCTTATGAAGCGTCTTTTATACCTCACAAAATTAATCCTATAAAGAATTTAACTGACAACGGTTTCCTAATGTTCAGGTGTGAGACTTTTACCTAAAAATCTCCCCTAAATTCGGGACTCGATCCTTTGTCTTCTTTGCTATTGTCCTTTATCGTATCTGTTGTCTGTCCTCTGCATCTACATAGACTACATCTTGTGCATCTACAGAATCCCTTACGTTCAATCATTACATGCTACCTTTCCTGCAATCTCTCTGTCACTTTTATAGCCATATTTTGTAATCATTTGCTGATCGAAACTCCAGCAAGGTCTTTTGGGAGTAAATGAATTCATTTTTTTTCATCTAGGATCCGACGTTCATACTCACTACACCAGAAACTTTAACTCTTATCGCCCCATATACGCACACACCAATACTCGCTTATTTTCCATAAAATCTGTTGGCTCCACAACCTGGAACATGCTTCCTCTCACATACGTTGTGCCCCCCACCTACGGCACTTAAAAAAAATGCTGCTTGCCTACCTGATTAATGGAAATTAGCTATAACCTACCCTGCCGGATATTCTTTTTCACTGTTAGTTAAGGTTTTCGTTTTTTTTTTTAATATGTTTTCATAGTGTTTTGAATCGACTTAATCATTTACTGTGTAATATGTACTATACTATTTGCATTGCTGTACGAAACTTGATGTTGCACTGTTTATCAAGGATTTAGCTAATTCAGATTTCTGAAATGTTGTTCTAGGTGTCCCTAGTAAGCGGGATCTTGATCCCTTTAGGGACTCCTCTTGCGGCCAATCCTGACATTTATGTTGAAATGTTGTGTTTTGATTTGGCTTCAATAAAAGAGTTTTGATTGATTGATTGATTTTTATCTTCCCGCCTCCCTTCTACTGACCAATCGAAATGGTGCAGGAAAATCTAGACTACGAATTTTGATCAAAAGCTTAAGGACCACCTTGTGCATCTACAGAATCTTTACGTTCAGTCATTATATGCCTGTCTGTGTGTCAACCTGCATGCCTGCCTGCCTATTTGTCCATCCGTCCGTCCGTCCATCTAACCATTATTATTTCTAGCTTCCTTCTGTCCATATCCTTGTATCCAGCCAGATAGAAATTCAGTCGCATATCCTTCCATTCCTTCCTCAGTCCTTCCTTCCTCCCTCCCTCCATCCATCAATCCATTATTATTATAATTATTAAATAAATTTGTAACGCGCGCAAGGTCACACCATCTGTCCATCCATCCATCCATCCATCCATCCATCCATCCATCCATCCATCCATCAATCCATCCATCCATCCATCCATCCATCCATCAATCCATCCATCCATTCATCCATCCATCCATCCATCCATCCATCCATCCATCCATCAATCCATCCATCCATCCATCCATCCATCCATCCATCCATCCATCCATCCATCCATCCATCCATCCATCCATCCATCCATCCATCCATCCATCTGCCTTTTTGAATCAAGGCTGTGGTGAGCAACTTTTATTCTATTTAATTACACGACTGCTGGTCTGTCTATCTGCCTGCCTGCCTGCCTACTTGCCTGTCTGCACATCTCTCTGTCTGGCTGAATAGGACCACAGTCTAGTTGACCGTATACATTGCTGCTCGATGGGAGTCCATGTCATCGTCATCCACTGAGTCATCGTCTGCCGCTTCCATCTCTCTCTCTCTCTCTCTCTCTCTCTCTCTCTCTCTCTCTCTCTCTCTCTCTCTCTCTCTCTCTCTCTCTCTCTCTCTCTCTCTCTCTCTCTCTCTCTCTCTCTCTATCTCTCTCTCTCTCTCTCTCTTTCTCTCTCTCTATCTCTCTCTCTTTCTCT